>JADBHE010000740.1:0-10373 GCA_018136845.1 Heterotis niloticus | reverse complement strand
GTTGGACAGTGAAAAGAATGGACAGGAAGAAAATAAACACTTTTGCACTGTGATGCTGACGAAGAATTCTGCGCATGCCCTGGATGGCCCGGAAAACAAATGCATGGGCTTTGGGGCAAATCAAACCAAAATTGTTGTTGGAAGCTCAAATGACCAGACTTTGACTTTCTTATTTTAGATACATCCTGAGGAGAGAACAGCCACTGGAGAAAGATATCACCCTCGGCAAAGTGGAAGGTCAATGCAAAAAAGGAAGACCTGCAATGCGGTGGATGGACACAGTCACCACAGCCATGGATGCCCCTTTGTCAAGTCTTAGCCAACTTGCTGAAGACCAGATGGTTTCAGGACAGCTATCCATAGAGTCGCCATGTATCAACACCAACTTGACGGCACTTAACAACAAAATAACCTATATTTGGGAGACATATTTGAAAGGAGAGTGAATGTAAACAGTCCACAAGTATTCCTACTGTATACTTCTAAGAGCTATTTCCAAGCAAATGTACTTAAACATTTCCTGGTACTGTATGTGGCTCAGGTCAGCAAATGGGGAAAGTCGGGGTGTATTAGTTGAAACAAGGAAAATGAGCTGAGAACAGTGAATAGTGCAATTAAAAGTATGTTCCTTTTTCTTAGTGTGTGTGTGTGTGTGTGTGTGTGTGTGTGTGTGTGTGTGTGTGTATATATAAAGAAATAAAACTTGTGGATAGTTTTATATGTAAGTGCTACCAGGGGGGAAAAATGATTTACAGATAAGAAACTGGAGTTTATTAGCCTTTTGATTGTCCTATTAGATATTAGATGAAGCAACGATGTACAGTACATTAAACTGTTGGGTTGTGAGAGACACAACCTGTGCAGGTCAGAAGAAAATCATAGTAACCCTTGGCTAAAATTGGTAGTTTGCACTCACAAAATTAATTTCTTAGCCATTTCAGTTGTGCTAGTATTCCACTGGATGTTCTTTATGCTTGTGTAACGAGGCAGTGAAGTGTATTTGCTGGAGTTCAAATCCCTGCGGGTGCTGTGGGAGGAGCCCTCTTCAGTCATGCAGACCCTCATAAGAGAACTTTAAATTTGTGAAATGTGAAATATTGTTTCCTTTTAGAAAGATGTTTTCAAAATATGCTTGTTTACAGGGGCTCCTTTCTTTCTGTCTCATATTGACCTTATTTTCAGTTGCTAGTCTGTAGTTAGCTGCGCTGCTGTCACAAACTCGATCGGCGCAGCTGCTCTTAAGGTCGCGTCGCATCGAACATTCGGAAGATTTGCGTCGCGTTGTGTCGTCACCGTGTCGTCACGCGTCGGGACGCTTCTGACAGAACCCCCCCTCCTATGGGCAGCTCCCGAAGCCCGAGTATGAGGGGAGCCGGTCGGTCTGGGCGAGCCCTGTGAAAATCAGCAATCAACAACGGGTCCAATATGTCACCGGCCCGCACCCAAGACTGCTCCTCGGGCCCGTAACCTTCCCAGTCCACCAGGTAGAACAGGCGCCCACCTCGACGTTTGGAGTCCAGAAGGGAGCGCACCCGGTAAGCCGGGGAACCATCGATCACCAGGGGAGGAGGAGGCATGGACTGCACCTGGTCCTACTGTAGTCGAGAAGAGCGGCAGGGTTTCAGCAGGGAGACGTGGAAAGTAGGGCACACCCTGTAGTGAGATGGCAATTGGAGGGGGTAGGAAACGGGTGAGATCCGTCGGAGGATCTTATACGGGCTGATGTACTGGGGGCTGAGTTTCTTAGATGGCAACCTCAACTTCAGGTCCTTTGTATGCAACCATACCCTCTGGCCCACGCGGAATGATACTGTTCGTCGTTGCCTATCCACATGGAGCTTCTGTGCCCGCACCGCGCTCTGCAGGTGCACCCGCGCCGTCTGCCATACCTGACCACTCCGTCGATACCACTCATCAATGGCAGGGATGTTGCTAGGGGTTGGGTCCCACAGGAACAGTGGAGGCTGGTAACCTAAAATACGCTGGAAAGGGGACAGGTTAGTCGATGTGCAGGGCAAGGAGTTTTGGGCATACTCTGCCCAGGGGAGGAAACGACTCCAGTCCACCTAGTGTTGGCTGCAGTAACTACGAAGGTAACGCCCAATTTCCTGGACCAAATGCTCCGCCTGTCCATTCGACTGGGGGTGATAGCCAGAGGTTAAGTTGATCGTGACCCCCAACCGGCACCAGAAGGCTCTCCAGACCGTGGATGTGAACTGAGGTCCCCGATCCGAGACGATTTCTTCGGGAAGTCCGAAAGACTTGAACATGCGGAGAAACACCTGTTCCGCCGTTTCTAACGCTGTGGGTAGCCCACGTAACGGTATCAGACGACAGGCCTTGGAGAAGCGATCCACCACCACGAGAATGGTGGTATAATTATTGGAGCGAGGGAGATCTGTGATAAAGTGTAGTGCTGCGTGCGACCATGGCTGGCCTGGTATGGGGAGAGGCTCCAACTGCCCGGCAGGGAGTTGCCTGGGTACCTTAGTTTGGGCACGTGTTAAACACGCGGCCACGAACTGCTTGACGTCATCCCTCACCGTTGGCCACCAGAACTGTTGTTGTGCCAAGTGGAGAGTCCGTCCCGTGCCTGGGTGCCCAGTAGCCGGAGTGTCATGCAACCAATGCAGGAGTGTGGACCGTAGGGTGGTTGGGACGTACTCCTTCCCAGCCGGTTTGTCTGGTGATCCAGGGTCAGCGCGCTGGGCATCCCGGAGGTCGTCCCAGAACTTCCATCGAACCGACGCTACAAAACAAGATGCTGGGAGAACTGTTGCAATCAGAGGGGACTTAAGGGCCTTGTCGTGTACCCTGGATAAAGTGTCCGCTTTTCTATTTTTGGACCCAGGTCGATAAGATACTGTAAAGCGAAAGCGTGTAAAGAACAGGGCCCACCGTGCCTGGCGAGGATTTAACCTCCGAACCGTCTGCAGATACTGGAGGTTCTTGTGATCTGTGAACACTAAGAAGGGGAGAACGGCCCCTTCCAACTAATGTCTCCATTCCTCTAGCGTGAGCTTTATCCCCAGGAGTTCCTGGTTACCCACGTCATAGTTCTGTTCGGCTGGGGAAAACTTTCGGGAGAAATAAGCGCAGGGATGCATTCGGGGAGGAGTGCCATGCTGCTGTGAGAGAACCGCCCCCACACCTACCCTAGAGGTGTCTACTTCCACAACAAACTGTCATTCAGGGTCCAGAAAAGTGGGGGTCATGTGTCGCCAACCAGGGGTAACCCAAAATAATGGGGCTCCGTTTGGAGTTTATTAAATAGAAGGTGATGCACTCTTTATGTGAGTTGCCTATTTGCAAGTTCAGAGATTTCGTAACTTCCTTCACCAGCCCTGTGCCTAAGGGTTGTCCATCGAGGGAAGTAACACGCAACGGCCTTTGACACGGTTGTATCGGCACTCTGGCGGCAATCGCCCAACTAATGTCCATAAAATTTCCAGCGGCGCCAGAATCTACCAATGCTTGGGCATCGATCTTCCGCCTACCCCATCGTAACCGTGCAGGCAATAGTAAGTGAAAATCACGTCCCAAAGGACTACTCACCCCGTTGCAGACCCCACCGACAACGGTACTGGTTGGCCCTCGAGAAGGGCAAGCCGATTGCACGTGGCCCGGTCGCCCGCACTCAAAGCAAAGCCTCTCCAACAGTCTGCGGCGCCTCTCCGCCGGAGACAGCCGACCGCGTCTGATTTCCATGGGCTCCGCCGGCACTTCCGGGATGAAGAGGCGACGTGCGCCAACTGGGTATTGTAGTTTCTTGGTTCGCTCGCGGAAGAGGTTGTCGATCTTGATGGCGGTCTGGACAAGCCTGTCCAGTGACCAGTCCTCTCCACGGTAGGCTAGTTCCGCTTGTATGTGAGGACTGAGTCCTTTGCAAAATGTGTTGTGGAGAGCCGCCTCGTTCCAGGTGCTTTCGGCTGCTAGAACGCGGAATTCAAGCGCATACTTGGCAACTGAGCGCTTCCCTTGCTGAAGGCACATGAGTTGCTCATTGGTAGTTTGTCCTGCTTCAGAGTGGTGAAACACAGCCTAAAAGCGCGTCTTGAATTCTTCATAGGGAATACCGGCCATTTCAGGCCTATCCCAGAATGCCGTTGCCCAGCGTGGAGCGCATCTGGAGAGTAATGCGATGATGTATGTAATCCGACTGTATGCTGAGCGGTACGCCTGCTGGTTGCTGGCGAAAACCAACTCACATTGTAGGAGGAACCCTTGGCACTTTTCTGGCGATCCGCCATATCTAGACGGAGTGGCCAAGCGCAGATCGGCCTCGGGGGGATTTGCGACGTCCATCTCAGGTAGCAGTGGTTCGTCGGGCTCCCGCGGCTGGTCTTGGGGAATATGCAAGACCGCTTCCATGGACTCTGACAAGCGGTTAAGGGTCTGCTTGTGAGCGCCAATGAGCGCTCCC
This sequence comes from Heterotis niloticus, assembly GCA_018136845.1. Lineage (NCBI taxonomy): Eukaryota > Metazoa > Chordata > Actinopteri > Osteoglossiformes > Osteoglossidae > Heterotis > Heterotis niloticus. Next base: position 5,950 of record JADBHE010000740.1, on the reverse strand, counting down.
TGAGCCGCGAGGGCACGTTGAACTTCTTCAGCATCCGCTGGGTCCATTCTGTCGGCGGGACCTTCTGTCACGAACTCGATCGGAAGCAAGGCATAGGACCCAGATGCAGAAGAGAGAGATGGAACAGGAGATGCCAACACTCTGTCGTTTATTTTCACAGCCTTGGAACACACAGGCAGTTTAACATCTAGGACAGTATTACTCAGGTCCCGCGCCGGTGCCGGTCGGCGCAGCTGCTCTTAAGGTCGCGTCGCGTCGAACATTCGGAACATTTGCGTCGCGTTGTGTCGTCACCGCTTCGTCACACGTTGGGACGCTTCTGACATTTCCTGTATATTTTGTATCATGTAAATGAACAGCATTTCTAAAATGGCCATTCAAAGCCTAAAATTCAGCATCTCTGAAATAATGTTCTGTAACTAGACTGAGCATCACTTACAATGCTCATGGCACATGTAGATCTCCATGCAAATGAAGAAAGCTATATTGTTAGTAATCATGCCTGAAGCGGTCAAACCTGTTTTAAGAATACTCAAGTCAGCAACATAATAACATAGAATGATCTCCCTCTCTCCCTCAGAACCCCGAATCCCTTTCAAAACAAAAAGTCCCAAAACAAATCTCATAGTAAAAAAACAAATGCTGTCTCAATCAATTCTATACACAGCTAACTGTACACTGACCAAAAAAGTGGCATTAGACTAAACCCTTTAAAAATTGTGCAACTAGGGATGTCAAGATATGAGGCACTTCATCCTCTCTCATGGTTAACAGGATTTAAGATTGTTTTAGGTTATGCACATATAAAATGCAATTTAGGTAGAGACCCTCTGAGGGGAAAAGACACAAGCTTGGCAAAATGTTTTTTTTTCCCCCCCAGTCTTTTGGATTTCCAAATAAAACATATAAGCTTATTTTCTTATTAAAAACCTAAATATAACTGGGAAAAGTAGGCATAGTTAAGAATTCACTGCAACTACTTTTAGAAACCAAAAATGCTAGATCACACACTAGGCAAATTGCCCCACCTGACATCAATTGTAGTGGTTTTGATTACCTGAGAATGCCGTTGCCCAGCGAGAGAATAAAACCAGCTGTCTCTTCCAAGATTTCAGTACTAGTAGTGCAAGGTTCTGAAATAGAAACCAATATGGTTGGGAAAATGCTTTCAAAAGTTCTCCGGGATAAAGTTGTAGAAAGGCACACGCTAGGAGAAGGCTACAAAAAGATTTCAAAGGCTTTAGCTATCCCTCCAAGCACTGTTCAGAGCATCATTAAGAAGTGGAAGATGTATGGCACCACCAAGACGTTGCCTAGATCAGGCCGTCCCTCCAAACTGGATAACCGAGCTAGAAGGGAACTGATCAGAGAGGCTACCGAGAGGTCAAAGGCAGCTTTGAAGGACAAGGCTTCATGACTGGGACTGGTCGATCTGTGCACGTGACAACAATCTCTCAAGCTTTACACAAAGCTGGCCTGTATGGCAGGGTGGCAAAAAAAGAAACCTTTTCTGAAAAACTGCCACATTTGGTCTCATTTGCCCTATGCAAAAGTTTCTCTGCTATGTGGCGAAAGGTACTACGGTCAGATGAGACAAAAATTTACCTTTTTGGATTGAACTCCACATGCTATGTTTGGCAAAAAGCAAACACAGCACACCATCCAAAACACACCAGACCTACTGTGAAGCATACTGGTGGCAGCATTGTGTTGTGGGGGTGTTTCTCTTCAGCAGGGACTGGGCAATTGGTGAGGATTGAAGGGAAAATGAATTCTGCCAAGTGCACCTAAATTCTTGAGGAAAGCCTGTATCCTTCTGCTAGACAGCTGAAGATGGGTAGGTCATTCACCTTCCAACATGACAATGATCCTAAACATACTGCCAAAAGAACAACACAGTGGCTTAAGGATAGAATGGAATAGAATAAACCTTTATTATCCCACGAATGAGAAATTTAGGTGTTACAGAGCTCTTATCACAAAGGGAATATAGGAGAAGAACAAGTAAGTTAGTAAGAAGGACAAGAACAATTAAGTTAGTAATCTATGTACACAAATAAAATAAAATAACTCTATATACATAAATTAGTTATAAATAAATAAATTAACCAATTTAGACTGCATTGTGCAGTCTGACAGCTGCTGGTAGAAATTACCTGCGGTAGCGCTCCTTCCTACACTGTGGATGTAAGAGTCTGCTGCTGAACGAGCTACTCAGTACTCATACAGACTCATGTAGGGGGTGGGAGGTGTTGTCCATGATTGATGTCAGCTTGCACAACATCCTCTCCTCCCCAGCCTGCTCGATGAACTTCAGAGAACAGCCCAGGACAGAGCTGGCCCTCTTGACCAGTCTGTTGAGTTTCCCCCTGTCCCTCTCTGCAATTCCGCCACACCAGCAGACCACAGCATAAAGGATAGCAGACGCTACCACAGTGTCATAGAAGGTCCTTAAAAGAGTCCTGTTAACCCCAAAGGACCTCAGTCGCCTTAGCAGGTGAAGGCGACTTAGACCCTTTTCATAAAGTGCCTCCGTGTTTGTGGACCAGTCCAGTTTATTGTTGAGGTGAACACCCAGGTACTTGTACTCCTCTACCGTTTCAATGAACAAACCCTGGATGGTCACTGCCGTAATATGGGGTGACTTCTTGCTGAAGTCAATCACCAGCTCCTTCGTCTCGCTGGCATTAATGCGAAGATGGTTCTGTTCGCACCAGCTGACAAAGTCATTGATGACCCCCCTGTATTCCAGTTCGTTCCCTTCTGACACCCGGCCAACAATGGCAGTGTCGTCCGAGAACTTCTGGAGATGGCAAGTGTCCGTGTTATAACTGAAGTCCGCAGTGTATAGGGTGAAGAGGAAAGGGGCGAGTACTGTTTCTTGTGGGGCCCCCGTGCTACTGACTACCACCTCAGACACACAGTCCAGGAGCCTCACATACTGGGGTCTACTGGTGAGGTAGTCAGTAATCCACGCGGACAGTTGATGGTCCACTCCCGCTCCCTCCAGCTTCCTCCTCAGCACTGAGGGCTGGATTGTATTGAAGGCACTGGAGAAGTCAAAAAACATGACTCTCACAGTGCTCCTGGTGCTCTCTAGGTGAGAAAGGGCCTGATGCAGCAGGTAGATGACAGTATCATCCACCCCGATGTTCGGCTGGTATGTAAACTGCAGCGGGTCTAGATCCCTCTTGACTAGAGGGCAAAGGTGGTGAAGTACGATCCTCTCCATCGTCTTCATCAGGTGCGAAGTTAGGGCAACGGGTCTGAAGTGGTTCGGCTCCTTGGGGTGCGTTGTCTTTGGGACTGGCACCACGCAGGACGTCTTCCACAGAATGGGGACCCTCTCCAGACTGAGACTGAGGTTAAAGATTTATGTGATAACCTCACAGAGTTGACCTGCACAGTCCCTCAACAGTCTGGAGCTGATTCCATCTGGACCCGTGGCCTTCTTGGTTTTCATCTTCAGTAGTTGACTCCGCACCTGATCAGTTGTGATGGAGAGGCTGCAGTGTAGGGTGTATTTAGGTGACTCCTGATGAATGACATGGGGGGAGGGGGAAGTAGAGCCGTTGGAGGACAAAGGGGGTAGATGGGGTGCAGCTAATGTCCCTGGTGCAGTGGGGGGTTGCAGAGAGGTGTGAAGGAGGTGTGATGAGCTCTGGTGGGTGGGGGAGGGAAGGGCTTCTGAGTCAAACCTGTTAAAGAACTGGTTCAGTCTATTAGCCCAATCCTGGTCTCCAGACTCTGGACCCCCTCCGCTCGCTGTGCTCCATCCAGTGATGTTATTTAGTCCTCTCCACACACCTCTGGTGTTGCCCTGCTGGAGCTGCTCCTCCAGCTTCCTCCTATAGCTGTCCCTTCCCCTCCTTACTTCTCTCCTTAGCTCCTTCTGTACTCCCCTCATTTCCTCTCTGTCTCCTGATCTGAAGGCCCCCCTTTTCCGCTCCAGCAGAGTCCTCAGATCTGGAGTCAGCCATAGCTTGTTGTTGGAGTAACACCGTACCTTCCTGGTCAGTACAGTGTTATCCACGCAGAAGTTGATATAGTCCGTTATGCAGGTTGTTAGACCGTCAATATCCTCCCCATGTGGGCTGCATAGCACCTCCCAGTCTGTGGTTTAGAAACAGTCTTTCAGTGCCATGCTCACCTCTTCAGACCATCCTCTCACATACCTTGTAGTCGGGGGTTGTTTGCGCACTAAAGGTATGTATGAGGGAACCAGATGGACCAGGTTATGGTCTGAACGACCCAGTGGGGGAAGGGGTGATGCTCTGTATGCATCCTTAGTATTTACATATAACAAGTCCAGTATTTTGTTGTCCCTGGTGCAGCAGTCTACATACTGGGTGAAGGTAGGGAGGGTTGAGGACAAGGAAGCATGATTGAAGTCTCCAGAGATGAAAAGGAAAGCTTGGGGGTGTGATGTCTGCAGCTGGGACACAACTGTGTGAATTTTCTCACATGCTGCTGCCGCATCCTCCGCCGGTGGGATGTAAACAGTTATCGCGATGATTTGCAAAAATTCCCGTGGCAGGTAATACGGTCGGATGCTAACCGCTAATGGCTCCACATCCCGTGTACAGCACTGCTCCTTAACAATCATGTGCCCCGTATTACACCATCTCTCGTTCACATACATCACAATACCCCCACCTTTCCTCTTGCCGGTATCCTTTGCATTCCGGTCCGCTCTTGCCAGGTGGATTCCCGGTACAGTCACGTGAGAGTCTGGATTGAGATGTGTCAGTCAAGACTCCGTGAAGCACATCATGGTAACCTCCCGGTACTCCCTCTGAAGTCTGGTCAGCGCCGTTAGCTTGTCGATCTTATTAGGGAGAGATCTAACATTCCCCATGATGATCGAGGGTACAGATGGTTTGTACCGTCTCTTCTGCTCCCGACATTTAACTCCAGCTCTACAGCCCCGTCTCCTCCGCCGTAACTCCCTGGGGATCTCTGGTCTTTCTCTGGGGTGTATCGGCTGGTTGCTAAGCGCTAACAGCTGATCCCGGGTGTAAACAATGAAGCCGCTGCTTGACGAATCTCCACGTACCGGTTTAAACAGTCTGTATATGATTAAAAAACAAAAAAATAAGTTCACAAGTTTCTTCTGACTAGCAAACTTGTGAGTGGTTAAAATAAAGAGTGAAAATAGATTAAATAAGTCAAAGGAATGGAAGGTGGACAGAGCTCCTGTAACTAGCTGCCTCTCTTGTGGCGCCATGTTTCAATAGGAAGGTGAATGTCCTTGAGTGGCCAAGTCAGAGCCCTGACATAAAACCATTTAGTAGGCTAACTGAAGTGTTTTTTAAACAGTGAAGTACAGGTACTCACTTTTAAGTTTATGAACACAACTTGAATGGAAATCTGTTTATAAATTGTTTCATACAAAACTCCAAGTAAGGGTACTCTTGCAGAAAAAAAGGCAGGAACAGTTGATCCCAGTGTACTAGAAAAATAATGGCAATATTTAAGCAATACTTCTTCTGAAATAGCATGACAGTGACTGTGTTAAAATCCAGTGACAAAGGAGGATACTTCCATAAACAGGCTTTGGGATAAGTAAACTGAATGAGAAAAACCTGAAAAAAGTCTTAATTCAAACTGTTTAATATAGTAAAAATGCACTTATTTGTATTTGAAAATGCATATTCAGTAAACTAACATGGAAAGTAATTTCCAATCAAACCATATGAGATATTTGAATTATATTAAGACCCTACTGGTCTTGAGTGTCAGTCAAATAGTTTATTTTCTCACAATATATGCATAATTTCATGTTTACTTAATACGACTGTGTCGAGGTTCGGGTCCAAGATGGCTTTACAAGATTGACTTTTGTGAGCTTGGTTGTAAGTTTTCAGTTTTTTATGTAAGTTAATTAGATTTTCAATTCCTTCTGTGAGAGAAATTCTTGAAGTTGGGCTTTTGGTGCATGTTTCTGTTA
>JADBHE010000073.1:0-26169 GCA_018136845.1 Heterotis niloticus | reverse complement strand
TAGAATTGTCTGCTCTCGCATTTGCCAGCATCTACTGCTCCCGCAGCATCTTATTTTTTCTTTATGTGTAGACCATATGCTTTTATTAATGTAAATAATTGTTGTACTGCAAAGTAACACTGACAAATTAAATGTTGAAACTGCGGGGAATTAAGTTGATCTGCAGCACGGCAATGGCTAACTCTTCTTTAATACTTTGTTTTCATAATACAGATGATCTCAGAGTTACGATGGTCCAGAGAGACCGGCCTGTGTCTAAAGCACCATAACAATTAATTCCGGCCAGAGCGGCAACATTTGTTTGGCACAGTAGACTCAAACATCACAAATGTTATTTCTTAATCTCTGCTTGGGTCTTCTGTCAGTGTTTGCAAGTCACCTTTTGTCTTTTTCCTGCTCATTATGACACTGTTCTTTGCTTCTTCATGGTCATTGCTCAGCTGTTGGAGAAACTGATCCAACCCAACGTGGTCAAGTAGCTGTCAGCCTGTACAGTTGGATGGGGAAGACCGAATGGGTTGGTACGTAAACGTTAACGTAAGGATGCTGGGGGCAAGTAAAAATGACTGCAGGCATGCTTGAGTTTATTTTGGAAAACATCCTTAAATGCGGCTCGGCCGTGGCTTGCTAGCATGTTGCGATGTGATTCGGACCGTTGCGCTGGAGACGCACCTCGCAGACGTTGTGGAGAAGTGGTACCAGGCGGCACAGCAGGTCCTCCTTTAGATGCTTTTTTTACAACAGGATGGGGGGTCTGCACAGCACAAACACTTTAAACCCTTTTGAACGGGCACAACTGTTACTTTATGACCGTTAATCTTCTCGCCTTTTTTAACAGAAGCAACAACCCACCATAGACTCTAAACACGCGATGTGAGATTATCCAGAAAATGTGGGGGGAGGGCAGCACGAATAATTTATCAAAAGTAACAAACCCATTTCAAAGGAATCGGACCCAAGCGTTCATTGTTTTTCAAAATACTACGCACGGACGTCTTTGTATCCCTCTGATCAGCAACACTTTGAATTTCAAAACTGATTATAAACCAGATATTAATGAAATGGAATGGGATTCTTGGCTTTAATGAAACCTGGAATTATTTTTTGTCTCTGAACCCTGTAGCCGTTCATGAGGAGTAAACCAGTGAAGAAAGTGGTTCATTATCGTACACATTGGTTCGTGTGCTGGAAAAATGTAACCTTTTAATATATTTTCAAATATATTCATTTTCAAGTTGTGGCATTAATGCTATTAATTATTCTTTGTTTCAAGAATTCATCTTTAAGGTTTAGCTTTGCTTATTTTATTGGGGTTAAATGGGGAAAAAAAAAAATCGTTCAATTCGAAGGTTGCGAGTCAGTGAATTTCTGCTGTGGAAGTTGAAGTGATTTTTCGATACATCGATAAGATGCATTTAATCCAATTACTTACTGTAAGTACTTTGGATATAAAATATTAGCCAAAATTGACAAGGAAGGGGTCTCTAAAACAATCCCCACTATAAAAACACGGATGTTTTCCGAAACTCAATTTTGCTCCGTCGGTGTTATTTCAGCTACCAGACACGCAAATGCTTAAACGCAGCCACCGTATCTCAGTCACGGAAAGGGCAATAATTCTGCGGACCGACTTTGTGCTTCTTGGGCCGCGTCTACGACGCGGTAAACGGAGTCATTTGGTGAAGCTCCGAGCCATATGAGCATCCTTCATAAAAGCGTTACAATGAATAATTGAAACTTTACGGGGCCTCTAATGAGACGGAGCGCACACGCAGGAACCATTTTCCAGTCCGCGTTCCCTTGGCAAATTGATCATTTTGTGCTATTCTATCACATAATTAGATTCTCATCCACTTGTATACCTAAAATATGTTTTGGATAATTTAACACCAGGTCATAATAGGATGAAAGTACCTACTTAGCTGTTTAAAAAGATCGTCCACCTGCTCTACTAACCTCTGTGGCGCGTTTGCTTAAGCGCGACCCCAAGCGCTCGCGGTCCTCTGCTGACTCCACATCCGAGACATCGCCCTGACATCGAGATGAGGCAACATAACAAACACTGCGAAGGCCTACGTTGCACAGAGTCACACTTTTTTATGCATCGTGCAGCAAAAAAAATCTGCCGTGTCATCTCATCTCACGCCGCCCCCCCCAAACATCCGCACCAATTATTCTTTCCTTATTAATACAAGACCGGACCCCAATGGCAGAAGTAAACTTGTCTGTGCTTCCTGATTTTGTTCATTTATTCCCCCTCTCCCCAACTTTTTCCATCCTATTAACTGAACATAACCGCCGGACTTTACCGAGCTACACAGATTTCATCTCCGTAGTAGCTGCTCCTCCAGACCCGATCATCTCCAGTTGCTCATCATCTCCTGCGTGACGGCACCCGTGTTGCTCTTGGATGAGTTTACCGGTGCTTCGTATGATTTTGTCTGCAAATTGCGGGACGCCGTGCCGCTCTATGTGAATATTAACAAAGCGTGGCCCGGCTTCTTTTGTTAGCTGTCCGATTCAAACGCCAGCTCCGGGCCCAAATACGCAGGCTTTTATTCCTCTTGATAACTTTCCCCCATCATTTATTCACTCCCGCCACATACGTTAATTTGAACATTAATCTGCATTTGTCATCCGCCGGACAAAGCGTTCTAGGTGATTTGTAAAATTGACTGAATCCGTTACCATTATTTGTGTTTCCATGAATCAAATTGGGGTCTGGTCTTGTATTAATAAGGAAAGAATAATTGGTGTGGATGTTTGGGAGGGGCGGCGTGAGATGAGGTGACACGGCAGATTTTTTTGCTGCACGATGCATAAAAAAGTGTGAGTTGATGTAATGTAGGCCTTTGCAGTGTTTGTTATAACACAAAGGGTTTTATAAACTTTTATGCTACATTTATGTATACAGTAAATACATGCTCTATTTTTATGCTTAAAACAAACATTGCAGTGGTAAAACACATTGCTCAGCATTCCTGAGATTAGTTTTTCAACACTCACATTGCTCAAAGGCTCAAATGCTATGAACACAAGCGGACTGCAGATGAGGTGGACTCGAGTGTGCGGTCGTGCCAAACATCTGTGAGAACATGGACCTGTGGTGCCTTTATGCTGTGAGCCACAGACAGGTGGGACAGAATGATGCTGGAAGCTGGAACTGCTGTGGACACTGGACAAATGCAGGGATGTGGTCCATAGACACATGGGGAACCTCAGCCAATGAGGATTGAGAGATGCCAGGAGCTGGCCGGTAGGCGCAGGCGCCCGGAAGCAGAGGGCACCGGGCAGACAGGTGGAGAAGCTCTTCTGCACTCCATGCGATTCGACAAACAGGTGCCCATTCCTCTTTCTTTGCAATCTCCCATGGCTGGATGACCGACTGACTGGATTCCTAAACATGTCCACACAGTTGGCAGAAGTTTGGTACTCTGAGTGTGTCTGGTGGGCACTCTGGATGCAGTTCCCAGGTTTTGGTGCTTCCGTGACAAAATATCTAGAATCTTCTGCTTGGTCGTATTTATTTTAAAAACGTATGAAAGGAAGGAATAAAATCCATACCGTAATATAAAAAGAAATGTCATATGTCGCTGGTGTAGAACTGGGTGTGTGATGCCGTCCCATTGTCTCCCTTAAAACATTTAAATAACTAAGCTGAACCTGAAGCGCTGGGGTTCCGGTTCTGTGACACCATCTCCCGTGCTGGTCCAGCAGTCGTCTCCGTGCTCCTCCGGGTAGGGCCTTGGCGCTTTGCCCCAGCAGCCTCAATACCACTGGGTGTTTGGCGGAGAGCCTAGCAAACAAGGAGCTGTTGCTTGGAATAGAACAGAAGAGTGCGAATCCCCAGGGGAGAGGCAAACAGACGAAACAGCAAGTGCGCAGACGGGGATAACAATGGATGACTCATTGCTGGAGACATTAACTCCCCCAGTGCGCCTGAGCTCCAGCCTGATGTGTTTGAACCGACCGCACGCACCGACCGTCTGTCCGCGGTCGCGCTCGTTCCCAAAACTGCCCAAACTGTTTGCGCTTTGTGCAACTTCCAGCTGAGGCCCTAGACAACTGGGAGAGGCTGGAGCTGCGTGCTTTGTTTGAGCCCTCCGTTACCTGCGTAAACTGTGTGGCAGCCATTTGTAAGCGGCTGCGTTTTCCTTTTGCTTTATTACTATTTCTATATAAAAGGTTCAAATATTATGCTGTGGTACAACTATTTTCATGAGCTTTTCTAGATTGATGTGGGTTCAGAACTGAAATTTGTACTTTGAGAGCTTAAAATTTCTGCCTTCTGTTTCACCTTGAAAGCTAAACTTAACAGGTCGCTGAGCTTCTATGTTGCTGCGTGCAGCTTTTCTGTCCCATAACGTCAGCTCTGTGTGGTTAAAGATCTTAAGGCCTGAGTCCAGGAGGTTTTTGTTCCAGCCAGGGGGTGAACTACCTGATGTGTTTTACCTGCTTTTACTGTACGCTGATGTAAGAACTCCGCCATCCATTAGAGTCGAGCCTTTAGATCCACACGTTTAGCACCCCTGCTCTGTGTGCTGTTCAACAATGGTTATGTCCTGCACTGGCTTTGGTGTTTCAGTCGAGGCTGCTCCTAAAGACATCATTTAAGCATGTGAACCTTATATCCTCAATTCTTTGTCCGGACAACTATTTTCCCCTGAGCAGATGACACTCGGGAAGCTGTTTGATATGATGCACTTGGATCTGTCGAGGGCTTTGTGCAAAGTACTCCAAAATCCTGCGGGCAGAGGGGATTTCGGTTTGATTGCTTCTTAGGGTAGTAAACCCGTAGACGTGGTTTGGAACAACTTCTTATTACAAATGTGAAATAAAAAGCACAAAGAACTACAGGTGCGAGGCCTAACCAGAGCTGCATTGGTGCACTGATTAAATGTCTTTGGGTGTCAGAAAAGCCATCTGTCAGCGTGACTGTTTCCATAACAAATTTCGGAGCATTGTGGCAGGAAAAATGCCCAAGGTCTTCTTCTCCAGACTCTCTCCATGCCAGGGTCTATCAGTGGGGTATCTGGCAGATCTACTGTTCCAGCAACAAAAGCTGACAGATGCATAATCAAAAAGGTGGGTTGGAAAGTTGCCTACATAGTTGTGTTTGCATTTATGTATTGTTTAGCTAAGATTATGGTTTCCTTTGATAAAGATTCAATGAACGAAAAGCACGGTTCCTCGTACAAATTACGGTTAGGATCGGGGCTTGGGTTACGGTTAGGATTTTCGTGCGGACTCACTCAACCGCGTGTCCAGGAAAGCGACTGCTGTATGCACCGTACGGGCATTTCATCGGCTTGCCACTTCATTGTTTGTGGCCTCATAAGAAGGCGCTGGCTCCCAGTCAATAGCTGAGCGCCTGAGAGAATGTGCGAGTTGTTTAATCACAGCACAGGGACGGGGGAGAGGAATACATCACGCCTCTTCCAGATTACTTATGTTTCGTGGACAAGAAAAATACAGAGGAATGGAGAAATCAATAAAGCAAAAAAACGAAGGATGCATTACCGTAACTTCCATTTTCGACTTGGGTTGGGCTTTGGGGCCACCGGCGACGCGAACACCAACCACACTGCCCGCCGGACACCGTGGCTATGAAGACCTCAACTAGGAAGCCCAATTGTGATTTTATTCAGGGAACTTCATTAAATTGCCTTCCCTCAGCTGTTTGACAAAGACTAACATTGGCATTTTCCTCTGCCTCCTAGTGCATAGTTTGCTGTTCATGAATTAATATTGCCAAAAATATTGAGTGCCTTGCATTTATTACGGCACATTTCCCCAGTTCCATTTTGTATTTGCTTCAATTAAAATTCAATTTAGAACTTCGCACATTATTTAAAGAAAGCAAATTTATGGCTCTCCGACACGTGGATCACAGTGTGTACTTTGTGTGGTGCAGATGTTTATATTGGTGCAGGTAGGGTGATTACCAGCTTCTCTAAGTAGTTGAAAATGCTCTGGAAAAACAAACTGTTCTGCTTCTACAGGCTTCACAGAAATATAACCGTACTGTGAAAATTCCCGCATTGCACCAGCAAAAGTTGCCTGGCTTTGTAGTTGTGCGACTCCTTTCAGGTCGCTCGCTGTACAAACTTATCACTGCAGCCTTTGTTGAGCAGAGAAGTCCGCATGAACGCAGGGGATTCATGGAATGGGGTGCAGCCGGAAGGACACGGACCTGTGACGGGTTGTAAAGGTGGCACCCGGTGCCAGCGCTGCTTCATTAGGTGGGAGAATGTGCTGCGATAGTAGTAATAGGGGATTCTGGGAACTGGGCTGAAGAATCCGCATTGCTGTCCCGCTGAAGACCCAGGCTTGTTGGGGTTGTGCATCGGTGATTTATCGTACAAGTGATTTATTGTGTAGTAAAACCAAGTGATCCATCAAGTTATCATGCTGTGGGCACCTCGTGCAGAAAACCACTGTTTGGGAAAGTTGCAGGAAAGAACATGTCAACCCAACATCAGATGGATGGATGCATGCATTCCCTGTGACAGTGGACGTAGCCCTTCCGGTACTAAGGACACAAGTGGAGGGTAGAAGTTTCTGGAGATGCTTAACGTTGTCGGAAGGAGCTGGCGTCAACTCGGTGTTGGCGAACAGCAATGAGCCGGGTGCTTCGCAGCACCTGGCCAGGTCCCACGAGTCATCCTCGGATCCAGTGGCCCGGGTTTCTCCTTGTAGAAGGGCGATCCCTTTGCAATGCATGTTAAAAGCGACTTCCTCAGGAATCTGCCCGAAACTATCAAAAGGCCGCATTTCCCCAAAACACGACAGCTCTGCAGACGCTGTGCGCCGACCATCAGCGAGCCGGGCCTACCGTTCCGGTTATTCTCCGCTGCGACCTGCTCCTGGCAAAATCAAACAAGGCGTGCGTTTGGCATGTTTTTGCAACCGGGATGGATCGAACCTCCCGTTCATCTCTTAAACACTAGCTGATTCATGGCCACAAAGAGAAAAGTCATTTACTGGGGGGCCGAGGCCTTAAATATTTCAGAGGTTCACACAGAACGAGCAGCTTCTCGGCCTCTGGATCTGGCACGCATGCAGGGTCATGGAGAGAGCTCAGTAAACCCATGATGGGGAAAGCAGCGCCGGTTTATTCTTTAATAAGAGGAAACCCAATATTTGTACTCAATTAACTACGGAAGAGACGCCGGTTTTCAGAAAACAATAAATTAGAAAATCTCTGGAAACAAAATGCTTTGTTCGGTGATTTAAGTGCTCCCCTTAAATGCACTTCCCTACCGAGTTCTTCACATTATTTTGCTCCTCTGTTATAACTCACACATGTTAAGAGCACAGATTAAGGATTTATTCTCGCACCTTTCACCGCCATTCATGTCCCACTCCCTCCCTCATAAATGCGCTCTAATATCAGGCAGAGGATAACAAGTGGCGCTTTGTGCTCCGCGTTGGATTTATGCAGCAGAGCCACTTGGTGCTCCCAACATCTACACCTTCAAACCTTTTGGTGATCAAAATTTAAAACCGCCCCCCACTTTAGAGACCAAAGTGGCTTGCAGAGATTAGCACACAGAAGCAATGGTGTCAATGGCGACGATTAAATGCAGTCGGGGTTATTACTGTACTCCATAACCATAGCAACACATTTTCGGGGAACAATTAAATAATAGGCTGAGAGCAGGGGAAGCTGAACAAGGGAGATGGTTTGTCAGGTGAATATGATCTGATCTTTCACCACGTTTTCAATTACAGGATCATCCCACCCGAAGAATTGGCTCCCGTCTTAAACGATCCTTTAAGGGATCTTTAAAATCTGCATGAGCCCAAGTTCTCATCCATCAAAGTGCTGACAACTTCAGAAAAGAAGTGGAGGAAAAAAAAAGCTGTTTTGGAGATTTAAAAAAATAAAGTTTCTCAGCTCAGGAGTTGCCGGTGTTTTGACGCGTTTTTCCCAAATGCATTTGGAAGCTGGATGACAATGCCGGGCCCTGAGACGCACCAGACTTCTCCCCCCCCCAAGATGTGAAATACTACAATGCTTTTAACTCGAAAGAAAGCACGGTTTTTGTCTCCGTGGCGGCTGACGGAGGCCTATCCATTTCCCGGATGGAGTTGGCACCGAGCGCCAGGTGTCACCGTGATCAGTGGGCCAATCCAAAACCGACACCGAGTCTGCAGAACTGCTGTGCCGCCTTTGTCTCTACGGCACGTCAGAACATCCCCGCCTGGGGACCTTTGCCTTGATGGGCAGCAGGCTGAGGATGTGGATTAAAGGCAGTCAAGTTTGCCGACTTGCATGTTCCAAAGACTCTTGTGATGACCCAGCTAAGCTGCTTCTGTCACATTTCTGCAACAATATTTTCATTTCTAATATTTCTGGACAAAAATGCATGTTCTTTTCCCAGTTTTCCCATCTCCAGTTGAAAAGAAAAATCAAATTGTGTGATGGATATAAATGAGAAGTCCCCGTTCTGTATGTGCACCCTTTGTGGCGGTACTGCATTCTGCATCAGTACTCCTGCTTTTCCAAGCCTTGGCAGAGACCAAATTTTGCATTTTGTCAGTACCAAGTAACCTTCTTAGAGTTAATGTGACCTTCATTTAGTATGAGAAGAGCCCGAGTGTCAAAAAACAAAGCTGTGTGTGAAGAAGAGAGAGACAAACTGAAACTGAGCTTTGTAGATAGAGGTATTTTGTGTGTGTGTGTGTGTGTGTGTGTGTGTGTGTGTGTGTGTGTGTGTGTCCGTCCATCCCAGCTATTTTTTTGGAAAGGATGTGAAGAAACATTCTGTGTGTGTGTGTGTGTGTGTGTGTGTGTGTGTGTGTGTGTGTGTGTGTGTCTATATATATAAAAATCCTCCAACCCCCAACCTATTCTTGAAAGACCAAGAAAGTCATAAGAGCTGAGTATTGCCTTGTCTGTGCTCCAGATCGCAGAGGATGAAAAGGCATTGATGTGGTACTAATTCGTCTGAAATAATAAATTACAGACTTGTTAAAACTTGCGAGATCAAACGTGCTTCATTTTCGGTTTTGCACGAGGAGCTGAAGAAACACGCATGTATGTAGGAGCTGAAAATAAGCAGGGTGTTGCATTGAAACGCTGCTTTCAAATAATCACAGCTCCTTCAAGATGAGAGCGGCGTCATTTGAAAGGACCGTTGGCCCAGAAGCGATGAGTTGTTAACCTCCTGTCATCTGAATGCAGCGAGGATGTAGCGGCACAAATTTAAGACGGCACAAAGAAGATTCCGGAAAGGCAGGTAGTAAACATGCAGCCTGGCATCCCGGGACGCAGCGCACCGTAGCGTCTGGTTAAGTAACCCTTTAGCATAGCGTTGTGTAGGAGCTCAGGGCTTTCCCTCGGGTGGGTTTGTGGGCTTTCATCTGGAGACGCTTTGAACTGGAGATGGGTGTGAATTCTTGCACTCAGCGTTCTTCTCTCCAGTGCACACCCACAAATTTCACCTCTTGCTGCTTGATTTATTTCAGCGCAAACATCGTAGTAAAATGTACGCAAATAGTGGATAAGTGTGTGAATTTATTAATTCAACTCCGTTCAACGGTGTTTACAACTTCTGAGTGGGTGATCAGTAATAAGATAAGGTTTTTCAAATTACTTTTAATTTCAATGTAGCATTTAAAAGTTTTGAAAAATTAAGTCTTTAAGTCTTTAAAAAGTTTTACTGCGTTTTTTTTATTCTTTATACCTGAAGCTTTCAGAGAGCCTAGAAAGCAACTAAATCTAGGATGTCTGTTTTGCGCTTTTATGTGCATAATGGCTGGGATTATGAAAGTTACAAACTTTTGGCCCAGTTATGTTCATGAAGTGGAGGACCCGGTGTATTCAAGTTGAGAAGCATTAACGTTTTGATATATTCTTTAAACAATTCTTTTAAGTAAGGTTTCTGCTATTCATATTGCTGCGAATCCTGAAGTTTTAGTAAGAGCAATTTTTTGAAAACAATGAAATAAAATTGGAGCAATGCAAAAGCTTCACATAGCCAAATAAATGATGCAATGTTGAATTATTCCAGAGGAGGAAAAGGAGAACACAGATGCTGTTATATTTATGAATTATGACTCTGTGTAAGCTGTGCTTTGTCACAGATTTGGTGTCTGGCGAACACAACAAGGAGCTTAGATGATCGGAGCCACTTTGATTTCGGTGTCTCTTCGCTCTTGTTGTTGTCTTTCTAATTTTGCCAATGTTGCTGCAGTCGAAATTCCTGTCTCTGCTTTGCTCGCACCTTGAATCCACATGAACTGCGCAGCTCAGGGATGAGCAAGCAGGATTCCCTCCCGGAGACAGAGGTGTCCCCGGCAACGGCTCCGCTGCTGTCCCCATTGGTCCAGTCTGGAGCAGGACGCACAGCCGCTGAGCTTTACACGCCCTCAGGAGGACCCGTCTGCCCTGCCGAAAGGTGGAGAGCAGCAGCACCCTTTGACTCTGTGTGGACTGCACACTTTGCTGTGGGAGAACAAGCAGTCGCAGATCCGCGCTCACGTTGTCCTCTTCTCCTGGTTCGGCTTCCCTTTCAGAACTGCCTTAACTGGACTTTTCTACAAGTGACATTTTGCGAGGTGTCGCTTGTACACAATGTGTACAAATGCCTACCAACCACACTGCCTGTCCTTTGTTGCTTTTTTGGGTCTCAGGGGCTTTCCTGGACCTTTTTCGCTTTGGCAGAATTTATAGGTAGATGAGTGTTTAAGATGTACAAGAGAGATTTAAATCATTTAGCAATGAAGAATGCAAAACTGTGTTAAAATTAGGATAAAAAGGTAAAAATAAGGACACAACTGAACATTTCATTTCTTTCTGTGAGAAGAATTGCTTTCTAACTTTTGCCAACATAAACACTCAAGCCTCTGTGATACTTGGCTTCCAGAGACGAATGGCCACTTTTCTGCAAATTTATGAGAGAGGCACTAGCAGATCTGGAGAACTTTGCATTGTGTTGCTTTATGTCTTTATAGGCTTTTACAAACCAATTTGAAGTGCAAGGCACCGTCGAAAGGACAGAATGACTTCTTGTTTCTCCATTTGTACCTCATGGTCTGGGTGGCTGATGATCCTCCATCTTCTCAGTCTTAGTTTGAGCCCATCTGGAGCATTTTTCAAGCATTGTGTGCTTGTATCTCTCTGATTCACGTTGCTGAAAAGCATCTCGTTGAAGAATTAAATATAAATAAGTACAATGATACATTAATAACCCATTGTGAATGAAATAATTCATTTGTAAGTTTGGAAATTGATTTTTATCCCAAACTTTGTATGAAATGGTCTTGGTCATGCGGGACGCTGTGTGGCGTGCGCCATTAGCGATGGATGCTGGACGGGAGTTACCTGCCAGAGGAGACTGCTCGCGTGTTTACCCGCATGTTAAAATAATACGTTTTGTAGGTTCTCTGACAGTTTTATGAATTTAATATTTGGAGGGGAACAAAAAAGCACTGGCACGCACGCACACGCTGCAAGGTGGGGCATTAAGAATAAATAATACAAATGAACAGATCATTCATGATGTATTTTTAAAATGCCTTTGTCCATGAAGATAAATTGTGTAGATTTTGGTCATTTATTAACGTCTTGAAATGACTCAAATGTCCACGGATAAGGTTTTGACTTATAATGTGGTGCCCCGAAAAAAAGGAGGATGTATTGAGTCGTTTTCATAGACTAATTATTCACTTGCGCTCATAGTGACCGCCTTGGGCGAGTCTCTGACTAATCTACTGCTAAATGAAATAGGAGCTGCTGTCAGACTTTCTTTATGCTCGCCGCTCTCTGGCTCACAGTGATAAAATGTGGGTTGCTGAACTATGTCTTCTTTTTCTTTCGCTGCCTTCCTTTCTGTGTAGGACTTGCTCGATTAGACACGCTCGGGCCTGAATAAAATGGAAGGGATCAGGGAGCGGCTTGCGTTGGGGGGGGGGGGTGATTGGTGTGGGACGGGCTTTCAAACAAAAGAGGAATCGAAAGGTTTTTCCGGACCTTTCCGACGGAGAGCGAGGGCTTGGATGCCAGCGGAGGCTGTCGCCCCACCTCATGCAAACGTGGGAACCGGAAACGGGAGGCCTTCAGCCTGATGAACCATCACACTTCTGCTTGTATCTCTGTCATTCTTATTGGGGCAAAAAAGCAAGTAAAAATACTAAACTTCTTATGACTAATTCAGTTTTTGCATTACAAATGTGTTACAGGTGCTGTGAAAAGATCCATTAAAGCGGTGTTAAGAATAACTAGTTTGAATTATTTTGCCGCTTTGCCCCCCCCCCACACACACACACACACACACACACACAAACACACACAAAATTGGACTCAACCTGCCTTTTAACATCTTTACATTTTTACATTTTGGCAGCGCATCCCCAGTACCTGCCAAAGCCATTGGCTGTTTATCAGGCCTCCAGTCCATGCTGGTATCTTAGAGCAAACAGACCAGCAGGCTCACAAGAAGGGCTTCTCGGTGAGTCAGGACAGTCGACCCAAGCCCTCCTCTGCCGCAGTGCGAAAATGCAGCGAAACCAGGTGTATTGTGGCCGTGTGGGACTCGAGGTGACAACCAGATGAAGGTGTGGCTGGGCCGTCGCACCTGGACAGGCGGACACAACATGAGCTTGTGTATTTTTATTGTGAACTGTAGTACCGTTACACATTAGTGCTACCACTAAAACATTTATGGGGAAATTAATAAGCAGGATAGCAGATTCTTAGCCTCCCCGCTATCAGTCTAAGTCGCACCAGCTGAGGTACGTGAGCTTTTTCGGTTCAGTATCGTCACAAATAATGTATAATACATGTTTAAGTTGTCCCTTGGTCTATTCAGTGTGAAGCTGTCAACAATTTTCCATCTGCCACACGGAGCTGCAAGAATAGAACTCAGTGTTATTTATTTATATTTGTGCCAGGTGTAACATAGGACTTTGCAGGATGTCACTGTTGCTGCGGTTTATCGGTGCTTCCTGTCTGGGCAAAAGCGGGTTTGGGCTCTGAAGCAATGCATTTAAGAAGTGTGTTGTGCACGAGCTCAGAAAGCCTGAAATTAATACGGTTTTAAATAGGAGTCAAAAATGTCTTTCGAAAATTCAGAGGTTTGTCGGCTTCTCCTGTATCTGACATTTCTGCTGCAGTGTCTTTGCTTGTCTGTCTTTTCTTCACGCTTCTGGATCTTCCTGCTCCAACACCAAAGGGTGTTCTTCATCTGCCACTGCTTTCTTCTCTGTCTACTCAAGACGTTGGCTGGATGTCCAAGTCTGGTTCAGAATTATTTGTTTTTCAGTCATTCATTTGTACAGCTATCACATCACATGTAGAGAAATTGGTTTGTTTTTGTGGATAACTGGACAGGCCCTGGCAGACCATCTGGTTCTTATCACTGAGGCTCTTCTGCCTCTAGTCCAGAGGAGTCCAAGTGCCTGCTGGTATTTTGTAGAAGTTTGCCCATCTCTTTAGTTGCTGGGCACCAGACATCTAACACTTCTTCCACTGTCTAGACTGTGGACCTGCAGAGAGCTTTCCTGACGAAGAACACAGCAAAGTCCAACACTGCTTTCACACTGGAGGCATTGCTGAGTCAGTGCAGCTTTGACACCCTTTTAAGACCTGTATGAAGAGGGAATTAACTTGTCTGCTGCCTACCTGTGTGGCACCTCAGCCCAAACATTTTACAAAATTTACAGAATAAACATCTAAATTCCTATTAAGTATTGATGCCCAACCCAGGGAGTTACCCCTCCCCCAGCCTTGCTCTCCTAGCATATGCTGTAGACTATCACGCAGGCGTTGAGATTTGGCTCTTCTGTCGGAGGTTGCACGTTCTTCTGGGCTCGTGCGGGTTTTCTGCAGGTGCTTCAGTTTCCTCCCACAGACCAGATGCGTGTTCAGGGTGGACTGGCGAGTCGAAACTGCCCATAGTGGGGTGTGTGTGTGTGTATGTATGTGTGTGTGTGTGTGTGTGTCACATTGCTCTCATGAGGTGTATTGTGTCCGTCACTGTAAACTCCCTTGCACAGAGGTGTCTGCTAAATACAGAATAGTTATCGCTGTTAATTGTTTTGGGAAAAAGTATCTGCTAAATGAGTAAGTGCAAATTCCTTATAAATGCACTGCTTATGGGCTGTCAGTTCTCCTTGTTAGGATGCAATAATACTTAATAGAGAAGCAAGAACTATTAAGCGCCACTGACACTGATGCATGTGCAAAGCATACACTCGAGGAGCTGGGCTCTGTGGTAAACAAATGAAGGAGGACCACAAACTTAATATATGTGTGTGTCCAAGAGAGATTGTTTACATAGTCCAAGAACCTCAGAAGGGATGATGCGAGTGAAATTGACAGCTCTGGCACGGCCCCCCGTGAGCAAAGGGATTGTTTTCCCTCCGCAAAGTGGGCCAAATGAAGGATGGGCAATAGCTTCAGGGTCCCAGCACTTTCTTTAGACGGGAGCAGAGGCAGTCTACCCATCCAGCTGCTGGCTACCAGCTGCAAGACCCCTGGGAGAAAGGTTGTGAAGTTATTTGTGGCCCCTGGCTAACAGCAATTTTCATCTTTTGAGAGTTATGAAATATGGTTTGCCACTGCTGGAAATGCATAGCAGAATTATGCATAAATTAAAGAGAACTCTGCTCACATTTGTCACTGTCTGTGGCCTCCAAATGGGAAAACCAAAGTGAACTTTGGAGGACGCCCAAGAGATGTTTTCATTCATTTTAAATGTAGCTCAAAGTTAGTGTTAAAATATACACTTTATTGCTTATTTATGTTTATTAAAGCCACAGCTGAGGCTTTTGCAGAATGTGTTTCCGAAATAAATTGAACTTTGTATAAGGATTTGCACACTGTTTCAGGTTAATAAAGAATGATAAAATGAAAGTCCTAGTATTTATACGACAACTGTTGCACTGAGGACACGGACTCAGGGATTCAGGTTAGGTGATGTTTTGTTCTGGTGCTCATAGGTTTGAGGGGAAGCGTACCGAGGTGGCCTTCTGCTCCTCTGCCTCCCACTCTCTTATTTTGAACAGAAGAGGCTTAAATATGAATGCCATGACAACTTGGTATTTATCAGTCCTAAGGAGGCATGTGTTGGGGTTTAGCGTGGAGTGCAGTGTGTCTGGGTGTGCGGTAGGGGTACCCAGGTCTGGGTATGTTTGATACTTTGTGCATGGCCTGAAGATACCCATGTAAAAGGTCATGGACATGAATTGGAAGGGTCCTGTAAGTACATGTGTTTGTTCTGTGATTGAAAAAGCTGCTGCCTGTTGTCAAGAGCCTTGCATCATTTGGTTTGTGTGTCCTGCCCCCCAACCCCTTCATGCCACATATATGATTCCTTCCACCCTGTACATCATTTCTGAGATTTTCATGAGATTTTCCTCTTGCCTTTTCTTTTGTCTATGAATCATTTTGTCCCTGAATGAGGTTTACTTCCTGGCTGTGGTTCCTGAAAGAGTCTGACTTCCTGTCCTTGGACCTGGTTCATCAATCCTGGGGGGTTTGCTTACAATGACTGCCGGACCTTGAGAATCGGGTATTTATGGAGCTCTTTATGCCACACACTTTACGATAAAGCATTGTGACTTATTTTGGTACCCACAATTGGTCTGTAACAGAGTAACAATAGTTATAACCTAAAAAAAAAAAATGGAATGAAATTTGTAAGAAATATAATTACTTATAATGAAAATACAAATTTGTAAGATGAATATTGTACAATTTTATGTCAAGACTGCGTGCAAAGTTACAGCAGAAGTAAGGTCCGGTACACCTTACCTTCTATGTACTGAATCAATTAAGTGCAGGAAAAATAAATCATATTACCAAGATATTTATTCATTTCTCCAACCCCTTGTACAAGGTTGTCAGTAACCAGCAAGCAATAAAACAAGATATTAATTTGTGCTTTCCTAGTGTGTTATATTAGTGCCAATGTAACTGCATTTTAATCAGGTTTCAGGAGCACATAACTGCCTTGTATGAAAAGGTTCTTTACGATTTTGCTGTTACTAAGAAAGTAGAAAAATAAAAACTGTAATGTATATTGGCAAAATAGTATTACTTAAATTACTGTATTTTTGTATTATTAAACATTTAGTGCTTAAGTATTGTTAGTGCTGTGGAACAGACGGGCGCAACAGAGAGCGACACACTATATCATAGCCCAGCAGAAAGGTGGAAAAAAGAAAAGTAATGAAATATTTCAAAAACAGCAGTAAATGCAGCACCGTTTGTGCGTGTCTTGTGTATAATTTCTTATTCCTTCCTTCCTTCCTTCCTTCTTTCCTCCAGAAATGGTCCATTTGTCGTCATTCTGATATATTATCCGGGAACTGCCTGGAGGCAAAAATCACTAGTTTGTGTGTGTGTATGTTTGACTGCACAAAAGCCTCACCTAGGATGAGAAGTACCTGAGTGCAGACAGAGACTGAACCACAAAGGTACAGAGATGTGCTTTGCATATAAAGTAAGATTAATACCTAATTGACAAATCATAAAAGTTCCTCAGTATTTTGCAGCATTTTATCCCGCCTCTCTCATGCCTTTTTTGATAAAAGCACACATTTTGCACTGTACAATAGCATATATGCAGTTCACCACTGCACCTTAACACGCATCAGGTTTTATATGTTACAGTGTAACCCTCAACATGTAAGCGGTTGTTTTTGTGTTTTCAATTCATGTAACTTTTGGTCTTTTTTTGGTTTATTCTGGGTATTTTCACATTTGTCACATTACAAGCTATGACACATTTTGAGGCTGTCATATGCTAGAAGTTCTCAGTTGCACCCCATGGAGGTCCCACGAATTTAAATGCTTAGGGATGCATATTTTCCAGGTGTTTGTATAACCTATATTTATGTTCGTATATTTGTATAATGGTGATAGTTGTGTAAAAATGACTCATGTTTCAATCAAAGCAGTAATAAAAATAGATGGTTGTCTCCGTACTTGTCTCCATATTTAGAGGTTAGAAGCTGTGTTCCGCGCGTGGAGAGAAGGTGGTGGGGGGGAAGAAACATTGCCTTCGAAATGTGTGTGGGTGGGTTTTGACAGTGCCGGATTCCACTGGCCCAGATATTCTAGGAGGAAGTTCGGCAACGAGGCTTTGTACTCTGAGAAGAGGGAGGATCTTTTCTTCTGGCAGGCTGAGGACACTGGTGCTCAGGGCCACCCTGTAAGATTTTCCTTCTGTGGAAAACAGATTAATAAGACAAGGCAGTTCCCACAGCACGGCTCCGTCCCATGTTTACTCGATGCATGAAAAACTACGGAGACGCAAATATACTTTATGTAAGAAATTGTTACACAGCCATGGATCGGCAAGTTTTGCGGAGTTCATTAGTCATCATATGGTTTTCTGGATCAGGACCACGGCCAGAATCCACCCTGCACTTCAGGACCTAGGACGGATCCCACTCACCCGCATGGCAACAGCTCTGCTGCCTACAGAACCACGGACAGCAACTTTGTCTGTGGTCGTAAAGAGTGAAACAATTTGAATTTGGTTATTTAGTTATTTGTTATTATATTCACTTATTTGGTATCCCCCCCGAAAAAAAAGAAAGGCCTACAATATAAATCAATAGCAAAGACAAAAACGGTTTACAGCAAGAACCAGGATCAGGGTTCCTGCAGCAGAAAGTGGGATTCAAATCCAGGGCCTTCGACTGCAAGGCAGCAGCTCTAAGATCTACAATTCAGCGCTCCCTAAAAAAAAATAAAAACACAGCAACAACAACCCCTCCGCACACTTGAACTTCTTGAACTTCAGCTCAGACGTAACATTCATTTATGGCCCTAATGGAGGTTGGAGAGCACCGATCTGTGGCTTTCGGTTTCTCACTTTCTCACTGCAGGCAGTTCTTTGCAAATGGAGCCCTGGCCTCTTCCCAGCTGGCAGTCACCTTCTGTCCATCACTGCCGCCTCTAATGAGGAGGAGCCGAGTTAAAGAAGAGACACAGAACGCAGCTAGAAGCGGTGATCTCTGGCTTGGAGGAAACACAAAGACAAACGCAAACGGACACTCCGGGTGCCACAAAACTTTGCTTGTACCTGTGAATTGGCCGTAGTTCCTTCCTCAAACGTCCAATGCAAGAACGTCAGAAAATCACAACTCTGCAGAGCACAGCCGGACACAAATGCGTTCCCACTTTTATGAGTGCTTAAGCCATAACCTCAGCGAGCCGGCGCAGAATACATTATTAATTCTGTGTACAACAAAAGGCATGAAGCCTTATACATTATACATAGAAATTTTGATTCCTCTGTTTAAATGTGTCTTACAGGGAGAAAACATGTACAAATGATTTTCTGTCTGTGTGAGCGGGGTGGAGAGGAGATGGGGTGCCAGAACCTTTCCATCACACATACAAGAGGCTCTTGTAACTGACTGGTCAGATCTATGAATTTATCGGAGTGTAAAAAAAATCGCTTTTACAAAAGCAACCTTAAAAATGACTCCGTCAAACAGATTAAAGAGAGTCTTTAAAAAAAGAAGCTGTCAGTGGCTGTCAAAAGACAACAAGCAAGCATAATTTTTATGCCACCCGTGCCCTTGCGAACCCTTGTGCCTATCCAAACACGAATGTAGATCTTATCGCAAACTGCGACCCCCCCCCCCCCCCGAATGTTAGCGGTTTGGATAAAAAAAAGAGATGATATCTTTGTCTAAACTCCTGTGTGGCTTGCATCATGTTTATTTTTCAATCATGTTGTAATGCAGCCCTTTTTCCATTTCCTGATGAGGGCTGCACCTTCTTGCTGGGCATGAATGTTTGCACTTTGCTCTGTGGTTTATTCCTGGTTGTCACGACAACGGGAAATGACTGCCTACTTTTCACTTTTAATTATTATCATTACACATCTGTCTATCTCCCGGCAGCTGCCACTGACACACCTTCGGCACGCAGCCTGCGTGAGCCGAGCTCTCTGAGTTCGTCCTCATCGCCGCAGTTTGTCGAAGGTGCGAGAAGAGGACGGGTGCTGCATTTTACCCTCACGTGGTGCGATGTGTTGCGGTCGTGGACAGAAATATGGGTCCAGCGGTTACGGAGTCTTATTTCTCTGTGGTGGGCAGTCAGGTCATTTTCAACTCCTCCCTGGGATGTGTTTTATGGACTGTGGGTATCTGCTGCTATCGGTCACTGGCTTCAAATTGTTTTCGGACGTTAGAAGCTGAGAAACGGTGCTTGCAGATGATGGGCTTAGTGAGATACCAGGCAGGGAAACGGAAGCGGGAGGACTTTCCACAGCAAGCTGAAAAGATTCAACGAAATCTGCGCAGACTAAAGTAAAGGCCGAACCAAACAAATTCTGTCACGTACATGCGGTATCGACGCCACAAAAACCTCCTTCTCTCTCCTTGTTGGTCCGTCTTTCGTTCTCCCAGGATCTTAGAGTCTAAAGCTTTTGCGGAATCCTTCATTATAGGAGGGGCCGCGCCTGGTGCTTGTTATCCCCTTAATATGCCGCTTCCAGGCGTAGTTGTGAGTCTTGTCGGTCCCGGTGTGGCCGAGGTTCACGCTGCTGCAGCGGCGCTTTGGTTTTTTGGGAGATTTGTTAGTGAAGTAGAAACGTGGTTTAGTTACCTACCAATTGGTCGCGTCTTCAGTTAAATGGGCAGCAAACATATGATAAGATGGACAGCTGACTTCAGGGTGTATTGAGGTTTTTACTTTAGCGCAGGTGGCGTGTCCTTCCAAAACAAATCGCAGCCCAGAGTGAGAACAGAGAAGCAGAAGTAGAGCAAATAAAAATAAGCGCCTTTTCCGGCTGCTTCTGCAAGAAGCTTCTAGAAGGTCTCATCTTGTAAAAGAAGTCCTTATTGCACAATAGATGTGAGGTGGGCAGGAAGGGCTTGTGGAGTTCAATTCCTGTGCACCTCTAAGGTTCTCACCATGGTTTGTGGTATAACTAGGCTAGGAACCTCCTCAGATGCTCTGCAGTGAACAATTCGCACGTTTGTCTGAGCAACGTTTCATTCGCTCGGCCGAAGGTGATCCCACAAATAAACTCTTGCATTTGATTTCATAGTTGTCCTCATTTCGAGAGTCTCTCGCCTTTCTTGCGTCCTCCGGAGCCCTTTTGCCGGACGGCTCCGGGTGATCCCGGCGTCTCGCACTTGCGCTAAGTGTCTAGGCGAGAGGCGGCACAGCACGCATTAAATGCATTATCACGTACAGCTCGGCAAGATCCTGACAATGGAGCTGACAGCTCGCGTCTTACAGACCCGCATTTCCGCACGCCGGCCAGTTACCGGGATCCAACTCGGAGGCCCGTGGAGCGAAATCCAGAACGGATTTCAAACGCTCGAAGACAGACGTTTTGGAGGTTCGTGATTTGTATTGCGGAGCAGAGTTTGCCGAATCGAGGCCCGGTGCGCCGCAGACGCCGTAATGAGGCTTTTCAGACGAGTGATGGCAGTGTCTAGGCTGAGACAGGAAATGGCTCAAACTCCGCAAGGAACGATTTACCACAAGATTTGCCGATATAAAGGACGGCCGTCGGGAGCGGCGTCCTTGATCTCGAAGGGCTTCGTATCTCCACCTCAATTGGTTTAGCTGTAATAAACTGGACGGCCGTAATCTCATTTCCTCTGCCCCTATTGTAAATCCCTGCCCCTGCTGCGGACCGGGCTAGATAACAATTGGTGTAAGCGTGTTGGGAGGGAGATTTTGCGGAAGCGCCGCAGCCTTTTCACAGGGCTTTATTTCTGATTGGGTCCGGTGGGACCGGCTGACGGAGGAAAATGCAGCCGTGACTGATAGACAGTAAGCAGAACCGGTGAAGCTGCAGCGGCCTGGAAAAAAGTGTTTTAAATTTATGGTAAATGGCTCCGCAGTCCCAGAAAGCGTAAATAACCTGGCAGGAAAACATGGATGAAAATTTGGCCTTTGTTTTTTCCTGTGCGAAACTGAGATTTTAACTCATTTTTATGTGCCTCTGTTTCTTTTTTCATTTGTATCGGAATAAGGAAAGATATTTGTTTCTAAGACCTTCAGCGCAGGACGTTTCAAAATTGCGCTTCCTTAGTACAGTTTTCTCATTTCATTTGCTCCTGCATTTCATGTCTGTAGAGAATAGAATAATAATTTCTTTATGTTTATTATTTTTGGAGCAAAATATTATTTCTTGCTTTAAATTGTCTGCTACTGCTATTTGCTAATTCAGTACACTTACGTTTAATCTATTGTTCTCCAGGGGGACTTGGGAAGTTCAAGCTGAAAGTTTGTTTGTTTTCTAACTTTCTTTGCGAACCTGACATGCGGAAGTCGGTCTAAAACAAGCAATTCGTATTCAGAGCTACCTGTGCAAACGCAGGTATTGCACATCCTCTGTGTAGGGCCCACCTGCTGGTCCAGTCAGAGCCGATTAACAGGCCGATGCGCATTTCCGCCGAGCGCTGGAGCGACCGCAGCAACCCGCTGTTAAACTGCAGCTGTGTGCGGCCCCCTGGGTAGTCAGGCCAGGGAGGTTTGGTGTTAAGGAGTGTGTGGTGCTAAGGGGGGACTCGCCCTCCGCAAAGCACATCCCAGTTCCCCCAGCAACTGACAGGACGCTAGCTGGGAGGAATGTGAGGCAGCTATCGATCTTCTTAGCTGAAAAGCGTGGTAAAACACGGCCGCTGTGCCACAGAGGAGTACTGTGTTCCTGGCCTCCCGTATGGCTGTGGCTTCGGCTGCCGTCTGCTCCTTTCTGAGGTTAAATGGGGTCTTTCAGGTCAGTTAGGCAAGTAGTTTAAAAGCTGGAGAAAAATTTATGCCATTTCTTTCATTGGAGAACAAAGAGTCTTAAACTTTCAGACTGGCATTTTTGGCCCAAATTTTAAATAAACTTGCATGTTGGGGTCCAACTGTATGTATATTTTACCCCTAAACCCAACTTTCCTCATAGAATGAAGGAAAAAACACACAAATTCGCTTTTAAGATGAAAGCAGAAAAAGGAGCAACGCGGTTTTAATTGCTCACCAGTTCTAGGCATGCAGTTGCACAAATAAGCTGAGAAATTGCATTATAAATTTAAAAAAAATGAGTGAGAAAGACTAAAACAAGAATCACAATAACTCGATAACAATGTTATGAAGACTGCTGCAGATTCAAAATCTGTAGCAAAGCATAAACAACTTGTAATTATAACATCTGGAGAATATTTTTATATACCTCTGTTTAACCCTTGTTGGCCTGTTTTTAAGTAACAAACACCTTTTAATTTGCTGTAAATGCTACAGCTGGATTAAAACCTAATCGTATCAATAGTTAACCTTGGAAAACATCTATAAATGATCTATTAATAATAATCTATTATTATTATTATTATTATTATTATTGTTATTGTTATTTATTTATTTATTTATTTATTTTTTATTGTTATTAAACCTTAGAAAGCCTGTGTGCTTGTTTGCTCCCTCACTCACTCACAAGGTCTGAAGTCTTTTCTGGAACCTCTGGGGTCCTTTATAGCAGTTTTATGTGGGGCTTCAAGTGCCACATCCTGTTATCCCAAGTCAACCGCTCTTTCCACACAGTTTCATTGCTGTCATTTCCCTTTGTGTTTTTCTACTTTGGAACACAAAACTTTCATGAGAGAGATTTCAATTTACACACAAAGGGCTTCACAATGACCAGATCTCCAGGTTTTCCTTCATTGCGCTGAATGTAAGGACAAGAACCCCCGAGGTGTGGGATGCAGTTTTTGGAATTCTGCCCCGGATCAGATTCCAAGGCCAGAATGCGTGTCCAGGCTCCCGCGCTCTCGTGCCACCACGCATGCTGCCCAGAGGTGCAGTAGATCACAACATGGGGACCCATTTGTTCCCAGTGCTGTCCTTTCAAAAGCACTTTGCTTCCTAACTTTATTGTTTCATAATTCTGCTGCATGTTCCGTGTTTTCATATCGCGCTCACATTTTCATTCCTTTGAAAATGCTTGCATGTCCTGCATATTTACTACATTCCTTTCAGCTGTTGCTGGATGTTCATTTCATTCCTTTCAAACACATGGTGTTGTAACTCGGCGGTTGCCGGGGCGCTGGTGATGGCGCGCTGCCGTACCCCTTCAAAAGGCCTTTGGTTTACCTGAAGATGACATCATCCTGCATGAACAGATTGAATAGTTCTGCCTTTTTGGACAGGTAACAGATAACAATTTACTATTTTACATTTGTATTTATTCATTTAGCCATTATTTTTATTCCGGTATAACAAAGTTTTTTCACGGCTTTACACCCCGATTCTCAAAGTGTTAGTTTATCTGAAATCACCGTTTCAGCTGCCTGCAGAGTGGAGCCAGATAAGAAAATACAAAGGTGATTGTGGCAGATGGTGCGATGCAGAATTTATGTACGGCAGGTGTTAAGAGGGGAGGAGAAAAGTGAGTGTGAAAAAGACGCACGCTGAAACTCCACCTGAGTACCTCGCTCAATTCAGCTGCTCTGAAGGAAGAGGAAGAGCTCCTTCCACTATGGTGGTGCCGATCCAGAGATGCAATGATGTTAGAGGGCTGTTATTCTGGAGGTGACCAGAGGTGTAGGAACGTGGTGCTCCTGTTGGGCTGTCAAGCGAGTATCCAGGTGAAGATCCTTCAACCATCTTGGTCATGTGGAACACCCCAGGTGTTTCTATGGCATCTGTGGAGCCCCTACATACCGCAGTACATAGTAACCAACAACTTCAACCTGATGCAGGCAACCAGATGAAGCCAAAGGACTTTTTCCAGATTCATAATGTTCTCTTCTTTTGTACTTTGTTCGTATCTAACAGACAGGGTGTTGATCTTTTTGTGCAGCAAACTCACTTGCAGCAAAGTTCCCTGTGCTTCAAAGTGAGTCCTCCTTAAAAGTGCACAAAATCGGCCCAGATGGGTAAGGTCCAAGGTCTCAGGAAACAATAAGTCTTGCTGCCCAAGTTGAGCTGTATTGATCTGCAGCTCATTAGTTTTTGGTGGGAATCGGAGCCTGGAGAGTCAAACTGAGTGCAGCGCAGGATGGATGAGGCAGGCTGCTTGAAAAGTTCCCGTTTTGCAAAGCCATCATGAAGCCAGGGAATGACTGGACCACAGATGCACAAACCCTTGCTTTTTCGATCTGATCAGCTACAATAAATCTGGGTTTATGCTGTGTGCAAATCAAAGTTTAAAAGTTTTCCTTCACATGAAACTCTGCAAACTGCGCAATGAAAAGGGCGTAAAGGGGATAGGACGAAGAGCTGCTGCTTTAACAGCGGTCAGTAGTTTTCGGTCATGGGGACCACGCATGTGGTCAGGTTAAAAGTTTCATCTTCCAAGATTTCCCTTGATATTTTCTCTGCTAGGAAGTATTGCATTTCCAACTTTTAAATTACAATTTCAGTGTTTCTCTTTGCACATCAGATCAGTGCCAAACCTCTAAGTCACGTTCAAGATATTACGGTTATACAAATTGTGACTTTTTCTGGCAGATTGACGTAACGCGACCGTAGAAACCAGAATCGACCCTTTGGTTGCCTGATCATTGTGAGAATTTGCGTTTATGGGTGGATAATAAACGCCGCTTGTGCAATTGGGGAGGATTTTCCATCTCGCTCTCAGTCAAATGGGGTCCCATTGACATAAAATGCTTTTTTTATCCTAGACATGAACCAAGGCCATTTTGTTTGGGCCATTTAACATCCCAACATGGCCGTGTTGCTTATTTTTCACAACCTTTGCGTTTCTCCCAGCCTGCTGTCAAACCATAAGCGATGGAAAGAAAAAATAAATCAAATTTATGTTAAATTAATGCCATTTAGCATCCATTTAGTAACTCATCCTCTGGACGATCGTAACACTGTGATTTATTATAGTTCATGGGTAGATTTAGACACAATGTGCTCAGCACCTGCAGGTGCTGAACAGCTGGAAAAAAAACGACTTTTTTGGTCAGCAAACAAACTCCTGAATTCTACTCTGGTGTGGAAAGGGATTAACTTTCTGAAATTCAAATTTAAGCATATTTATATTTAGCTTTGCCATATCAATACAAGAGCTCTGCCTTCTGATACTAGGAGTGGCGTATAAACAGAAACGCTCCTTCTGTAGACCCTTTCACCTTCTCATTAATAGGCCTCCGTTTCATTTAATTCCCAAATCCCGTGGCTTTGACTGACTTTAGTTCCTTCTTCCGGTGGGACTGCAGGTGCAGGACCCTTGGCTTTCCACTGGTGATGAAACACATCGCCTCATCCTCCGGCTCCCTGCTCACGATAGCACCTCAGAAGCCACTTTTTCAGAGGTCTCCTGGGAAGTCACAGGCAGGGCTTCCATAGCAAAGCTCATGGAAGCTGTCAGAGCTCCACTGGTTTAATAATGAATGGGCTGTGGTCACTTTGTGACACTGTGCATTGCAGCATTCTGGTTTTCTACTGATATCCTGACCTGATGCAATTCTTATCCATAACAACGTGACAAAATAAGCTGTCCCATAAGAAAAAAAGACAAAAAAACTAGTATCATACACATTACTACCACTTCACAGCACTGTGTTTGTGGGTGCACATACAAACACAGTGTTAACTCAGCTTACCTTCACAATGCACTGTAGGAAACACAGTTAGTCTTTGCACATGGGTTCATTTATGGTTTATTTGGTTGGTTGTTTGTTTTATACTGCAATACTTATCTTTGGGTTCGAAACACATTCTTGCCTGGGTTTTGGTCACTTCCTTTTTCCATACAGCCAAAGGGAGGCTGTGGGTTTTGACACAACTTTACTGGGCGCAGGAGAAGTGCTCACCCCACCTTTGGGAAATACCATTACCAGGACAAGACAATGGAGGTAATTCAGCTTCTACTATGTTAACACCATTTCTGTATGATAATACCTCATTTTGTTTCATGTTTAAAATTAATGGCCACCTGTATTGTGCATTTAAATGTCTATTCAGCTTCAAAACATGGTATATACCAAGGGATAATATTGGTATGACCTATGGGGTGGAATCTTATATAAAAAAGGCTCTGGAAACAAGGAGAGGTGTGTGGAAGTTGGTGTTGGAAAGCAGTTCTCGTACCCCTGGGTAAGGCAAAGTAGAAAGATTGTACCATTAATGTTTGATATCTGCACTATGTGCTTGTGTCTGCGACTACCATCGAAGAGAGGGAGGACCCTACAGCCTCCTGGTGAGCACTACCTTCACCGAAGAACAGTGATGTGACAAACAAAGAA
>JADBHE010000072.1:0-37679 GCA_018136845.1 Heterotis niloticus | reverse complement strand
CCTTCTGCCAGCAGTGTCACATGACCAGACAGAGCCTCAAGTATCAGTCCCCCCCCCCGCGCTCCTATTATTGCGCCGTAACAGAATAAGATTTTCAACCTGTTATTTATAGAGCTTTGCCTGCTGTGGAGATCAGCGTACAGTGTACAGATCAATGCAATATTATTTATTTATTTATGAGAAATTTTGCGTTACAGTTTACATGACACGATGATCTTGTTGATGAGACAGTTTTTTTTTATCCAAGGTAACTTGTGTTTTTACTCATTTAAAAACTGGACATTTCCAGTGGAGCATCCAGGTCTCTATCACTGGCCAGTGTGTGTCCTGCTGCCTGTCTGTTTATAACTGCTGAACTGAATGTGTGTAGGCAGTCCAGTGTCCTCTGAGTAATAATAAATAACACTGTGAAATGCTGAACAGTTGTGGCAGTAGATGATGGCCTCTCCTTCCTCTTTCTCTTCAGGCTCCTGAACCTCTCTTTGACGTCAGATCTGGTTCCAGACCAGGATGTAATAGATGTCATCATACACGTGGGTCGCAATCCACACGGAAGACATCTAGCCTGGAGGTATTTCAGGGAAAAATGGGACGTTTTAAACTCCAGGTATGGCTTCAGTTTGTTTTTATGTGACGTAGTGCAGAGAGAATATAATCACAAACTTATCTTTGA
The DNA here is from genome assembly GCA_018136845.1 of Heterotis niloticus. Lineage (NCBI taxonomy): Eukaryota > Metazoa > Chordata > Actinopteri > Osteoglossiformes > Osteoglossidae > Heterotis > Heterotis niloticus. The sequence continues at coordinate 37,006 of JADBHE010000072.1, read as the reverse complement.
CGGTCAGTGCTGTTATGTATGTGTCTGTAGACAGTCGTACTGCATCATATGTGTAAAAATTCAACATACGCCAGCTGGACATACTATAGGACACATAGCATAACACAAATGATAGATAGATAGATAGATAGATAGATAGATAGATAGAGCAAAAATAACTAATGAATAAAAAAAGAAATTATAAGAAAATGTTTATCTACTGTATGTACAGTATATACATATGTCTGTGTTTAGATCTTCATATTTATATGTATTTTTGATTTGTCTCAGTGTCTGTAGTCAAGCAAATAGTCATTCTTTTCCACAGGTATGGCGAGGCCTTGTTCATGAATTCCAAACTAATCAACGGAGTGACAGAGTTTCTGAACACCGAGTCGGAGTTAAATGAAGTGAGTTCACGCACCGCGGCGGCGGTGTGTTGGTCGTATCTGCCAGCGTTCGATTTCGCTCCATATGTTTGTGGCCTGCATATTCCTTGGTCGTAGACTGCATACTGCGGCTTAATAGGTGTCGCCGATGCTCTATCACCAAGGAATATACATTAAGCAGTCCTTTCTAGAGCAAACTTTACGTGTTTGTATATTAAATGTTGCGTTCATGCACAATACAACATCCCTTAGGATACATTTAAATTCTTATTCGCTCATTATTTACTGTATTCCGAGTGCTATTTTTGTCGATAATTGGCTACTGAGGTTCGCGGGGCTTTTTGAAGTTCAAAATGCTAAAGAAGCAGAAATGTCCTCGTTTTACGGATCTGTGAGAAATAAACACGTTTGTCTACTTCGGAATTTCATTGCGACCGCACTTCATTACGGTTAGTACTTTTGTTATTAACCAAATAATATCGAAGTCGTCTGCATTCAGAAGCAGTCGTCTTGACTTAATCGAAGTTTTGCTGAGTGCAGAGATCATGTAAAAAAATAAAATAAAATAATAATAATAAAAGTGTCATCGTGCCATCGATCAGTTTTAACGTTCGCTTTTGTGCGGCCTGTGCTCGTTGTTACGTTCACAGTCCAAAGTGATTTATTAGGTCTTTATTTTCCGTATGCTGGCATGATGGCATTTTTTTTAGTTTGGAGTGGAAAATCCAAGTATCAGTTGACAAAAACTCGAGTTCAGATCTCAGAAAATCGCAAGAATAAAATGCGATCTAAATGAACAAAATCTTTTAATCCGTACCCATCCGCTAAAACAAAATTGTGCAATTTGAAGTCTACTTTTGTGCATACTCAGGGTTCTCAACACGGAGAGTTCCAGAAACCCAACCCAGAGCCACGAATTCACTTATGACACACGTTTAAAGTAGAACCACTTTTCCCATGATCCCCTGGGAAACTTACAGGTCAACCATGATACATGCCAGTGCATTGTACACTTTCACAGAGCGCGTGTTGCGCGTCTCGCTCATCCTTTTGTCTTTCTTGTGTCTCGATGCAGCTGAAGGACTTCATCCGGAGCAGCGGAGGGGGGGCCGGGCCTGCGTTTGCTCGCGCCGTCGAGATCGTCGAGGCTAACGTTCGGTGGCACCGCCTCTACGAACAGTCGTTCTACCAGTGGCTGAGGAAATCCCCCAATAGCTAATCTTTGGCTATTATAAATATTTATAGCATGGGATCTTTGAAACATTTGTACTCCAGTAAAAGAGGGGGAAACCATTTTTGAAGAGAATAACTTCATCTGAATTGCAAATAAATAGTTGGAAAATTTTCCTCTTTCAACATGAAAAGAAAACTGTCTGTTGAAAAAAGAGAAGCAAAGGGAAATGTTTGGGAAAAAATGCGCTGGACCATTTGTAGGCGTCCGCCTCAGGTCCCAGAATACCAGAGCAAGGGGATATGATTTTGGAGATTGCATGGTGTTGTTAATCTTCAGCCAACACTGTTTTTTTGTGCATGGTTGTCCACATCTTCATCAGTTCCAGCATGCTGACCTGTGACCTTCTTCTAGTCCCTTGAACCCCACATCATATTTGTGCAACATACTGAGGCGGAAATGGAAACGCCTACGAGACGTCACGTGGCAGTTACACAGCCATCGGCCTTTGAGAACTTCAATGCAGAAACTTCAAGGACCTCCAGAAACCGTTGCTAATGGGCACCCTGTTTAAGCAGTTGTTGCTTTTGCTCTTCCGCCAGCAGCGATGGAGCTCGGAATTAAAGACGTTGCAGCTGTAACATTCGGACTGGCCCACGGAGACAGATGGCGGTCGATGTTGTGTGTAATTTGTAGGGAAATTGGTTGTCACCTGCGCCTGCTGCGCCGTGGAAGGTCATGCTAATAATGTGCGCTAAATATCACGGAGGGATGGATCATCGTTTTAAAGAGTGATGGATGGCTGTCGTCATAGCACCCATGAAGCAGCTTAAAGCCAAGCAGCGGCCGAGAAAGATGAATGCAAAACGACTGCGCGCGGCTTAGCAGCCTGACGCTACGGCAAGAGACTTTCTCTCCTTTTCGTGACGGGCGATCTTCGGACGTAGATGTTTGACAAAATTTTGGTGTCATTTATATTTTCTGTGAAATATCCCATATCTGTGGATTCAGTGGCTTGTATGGAGAACCAGAAGATGTCGTATAAGTGTGTGCTGAGACCGCCCCTGCTTAGTTTGTCTATTTGGTGGAACACGATAGCAGCCCAAGTGGGTGCAAATGCTTTTATTTTCCCCTGGAAATTCTCCATTTAAAGGATTTTGGCAGTAATTCCGCACTATTTTTATTAATGTTTTTTTGTCTAATGTTCTGTGACTCTGTTGTCTTCATGCTCTTTATACTTTATACGTGCTCCTCCCCGTGAAACCCCCGTTTTGTGCGGGTGGGTAAGCCCAACGGTCCCTGCAGGGGGTCCCTGGCTGATCTGGACCCTCTTACTGTCGCTTAAGTTTTCCCAGTTTATTCCAGTCGGAAGTGGCAAATGACACTGAGATCCCAGCCTCGAGGTGCCGGTTTAACAGCAGCCAACTGATGCTTTTGCTGTTTGGGGAAAAAGAGGAATGTGTGGCTGAAGAGTCCGATGTTCGCTTATTCCGCAGACGAAAAGATGCCTTTTATATCTGGGTTCTCGTCCATAAATCACGTTTCAGTTACTCTCCCGAATGTGTTTCTTCCGACTTCAAGTGTTAACATAACGGCATTATTTTCTAAATGAGAAACAATATCTTCTGTATTTTAAGCAGAACATCTATTTAATTTTAAATGGGAGAATAAAACTCTTTTGTACAGTACTGCCTATCCGCGTGGCTCCTTGACCTGCGTGGCTTTGTGTTTATTGAAACTGTCTTTGTTGTGTAATTACATTTCTATTTTTTAACTTCACAGACCATTTTTTATTAATGCCTCTGGGAAACAATAGAATTTTGCGAAAATAGCTTATCTACTTGCTGACACAGGCTTTTCCGGAAAATCAAACCGCCTCCCCAATTCTCATTATTGAAATGTAAACCGGGTCACATTTAGAATATTATATTTACATTTATTCATTTTGCTGACACTTTCTGCCAATAAATAACTACCAAATAAAATATCTGCTCCGGTGGCGAATTTCTGAAAAGAGAAATGAAAGTCGTTGAAACTTGTTTTAATTTTGGCCTCAGTGCCTGTCAGTGTGCTCTGGTCCTGTTGGTTCCGTAATCCTGAAGTTGCATGAATGAATTTTATGGGTCTCACAGCACAGCCAATGGGGCAGCTAAACTGATAAAAGTTGGCCTCATCAGATGGAGACCGTGGCTTCCAGGTTTTGTTCGGCCTCTGCCCCTTATTGTGAAAACCGTCAGTGAAACAGCAGCTTGAGCTCACGTCCATAATCTTTAATTGTGGACACGGGAGCATCAAAACTGGATCCTTAAGGAGCAGAAAAAAAGTTGCCTGGTTGGATGAATTCAGGTTCCATTTGGATCTCACTGATGGAAGGAACGGAATTCGATGCAAGCAACACGAGCTCATGCAGCCATTCTGTTTGGTGTCAACAGCACAGGCTGGTGGTGGCAGCGTGATGGTGTGGGGGGATGTCTTCCTGACGCACAGTAGGGACCCTGATACCTGTTGAAGAACATCTGAATAACCCTGCGTGTCTGAATATCGCTGCCGACCAAGTTCAAAAGGCCAAAGGTGGCGCAAAATGCTAGCAGACGGGTGAGCCTAACAAACTGGCAACCCGGTGTCGGTTAACATAGGTTAACAGTCTCAGTCGCATCCAGTAAATACAAAGCTCTGCCCAGCTTTACCATTTTCTACTGTATACATCACCATAAATTGTTCCTTTTTGCAAGGAATAATGCTAATAAATACAAAATTTCAAGGCAGACTTTTTTTTTTTTTTTTTTTTTACTGAAGTTAGCGGTGAGAGAGAAATGTCTAAATCAAAATTTGCTTTTATTGCTTTTCTCTGTACAACTCATTAACCTTGTGGAATACATTTCCATTTGTATTGTGATATTATTAGGGAAGAAGTATTTTCAAAGAAAAAAGTATTTTTTTGCACCATGTTAAATTCTTTTATTCACGACACTTTATACTCCCACCCCATGCGGCCTGCATAAGCCTCAAAGCCCATTTCTATCAAATACTATCAAATAAATGTTTTGTCTGCAAGGGGGTGATGGAGAAAGATGAAACCAAACTATGAAAAAGTTATTTAAAAAGTGTTTGCTTGCTGACTGTCATTGCCAAAATGACTACTATCCATCAAACCCAGACAGAATGCTTTTCTTTATCCTGTTACTTACATAATTTACATTTTCTGTCACATAAAAATGTGCCCTAAAGACATAAACAAAGGACAAAACATGCAAGAGCAGCCTCAGAGAGATGGCTTGGAAAAGGAAAATTATACGTTGGCCTAGAATTCTCGTTTGACTTTTCCAATAGAAGACCTCTTTGCATGGTTTATTGCATTACGAAGAGCACCTGTTGTGTTAGAATTAGCAAACCAAAGTTGATGCTGCTGCCGCTGTGTGAAGATGGAGATGCTGCTATCTCTCACTTGCTGTCTCTGGATGTACTGTTGTGACCCGGTGCTGCTCAAAATTATTAAAAAAGAAAAAAAAAACGCTGGATGCTATACAAATATTTAAATAATATTCCGCAAATGGCTAACACTGTTTCACCAGAAGCATCCACACCTCCACAACCCAGTTCCACTTTAAATAATAGTAGATGACGCTGCGCACCCCATCTCACCAGAACACACGGAAGCGTCAAGTCCATCGCAGCTCAGCGACCTCAATTTTATGGCAAACGGCGGCCATGATATCAAGACGTCTTCCTGCTGTCGTTCCAAAGTGCTGCTCGACGCGTGAAGATCTCACATTTCACCCAAACGGTTGCACCGAGACTCTCAGCTTCCAGCCTGCTTACTTCAGATCCACACATTAGCCAAGCACATTCTTTGTTTATTCTCCATTCTTCTGTTTCATTCTTCTGTTCTGACGCTTCCTATGTGTCAAAAGCCGTGTGTGCTGTCTTGTTTGGGACTCTGTTACCTTGTTGAAGAGGGAACTATAAAAAATTAACTTGAATTGATACAGAACAGCGTCAGAAAAATGCATTGTGTTCCCACAATCCTGCAAGGTGCTAAGTGGGTCTGATGTAACTTTCAGAATAACAGCTTGCACACTGTTTTTCCATGTGGTCTATTTTCACCCTTATGTCTTTAATTAAAATTTCAATGACAAAGAGCTAAACATAGATCGGCTCTCTGAAAGTGTTAGATGCTGAACTCCTGCCTGCAAACCTCCACTTTGTTGGTATTTGAGGCATTTGTTGACTGGAGCTTTGATGGAGTCAATATTCAGTTGCAGTTATTAAAGGAATAACACAAGACGCACCGAATGAAGCCGTAAATCCTATTTACGGGCAGTCAGAAAGAGTCGGCAGAGTGGGGAGGAGGGGATGGCCAAAGTAAATGGCCAAAAGTATGTGGACCCCCCCCCCCCCCCCCACTTCTATTGACTGAGCTGAGCTGTTTGAGCTGCACCCACACAGCATACAAACACATTCTAGACTACTGCGTGCTTCCAGCTTTGTGGCCACAGTTTGGGAAGGAAGCTCCTTTCTTGCTCCAAGCATGACTGTGCCCCCCATGCACAAAGCGAGCGCCATAAACACAGGGTTTGTCCAGGGTGGTGTGGAAGAACTCGAGTGGCTGCACAGAGCCCTGACCTCAACCTCACTGAACTCCTTTGAGATGAACTGGAGCCAGGCCTTCTCCCCTGACCTCACTGATACTGTTGTGGCCAAATGGACCACAACATCCCAAAATGTGGTGAAAAGCCTTCCCAGAAGAGTAGGGGCTGTTATAGCAGCAAAAGTGGGAACAACTCCATATTAATTCCCATGGGTTTGGAATGGGAGGTTCAACAAGCACGTATGGCGGTGATGCTCAGCTGTCCACAAACTTCTGGCCATGTAGTGTACGTGAGAACGTGTTAGCAGGTCAAACACAACTTGTGCATCAGTGTTCTGGATCAGCTGAGACCTGATGGAACATCAATTCAAATGAGTGGAGACCGATGGGCAGGCCTGGGCTTTCACCCTTAACAGAGCTGTGGGAAAAGATGGCAATGAATACCTGCAGAGAGAAAAACAGTACAAAACTGCTGATTGTAGGCTGAAGGATGGATTTGTTGGCCACACACCTGTGTGTATAAAGAGGGTCAGCAGGCACACCTAGAGGCAGCTAGGGTCCTAGTGCAGGTGCCCCTCTTACATAGTGCTTAGCTAACTTAGTTGCTCAGCTCCACAGGTAAGACTGTTTATCCTACTTTAATATTTGTCTGTGTTTATTAACTTCCTCATTGCAATGAGGTGTGCAGGTGTCCATGTGTAATGCTCGTATTTGCTATTTTTAGGCTGAGATTTTAAACCAAACGTTGTGTCCCTTAGTTTGCAGACCGGTGAAAATGGCGGTAGTCATGGTTTGTTGGTGTCTTCCTCTCTGGTTTTCATCCTGGCAATCTGAGGGCAGTTTTTGTGTATTATTGCAGCATTATTGTGACACGGGGTTTGTACCGTGTGGTCGGGAACTGGCACGGTTGTGTTAATGTGGCTGTGGGGTTCCTGCCATGTTGACACAACTCTGTACTGTGCTTGTGGGGTTTTAAGCTGCTTCAGCAGTGCAGCCATGTTTCGCCTCTTGATTTACACACATATTCCACATGTGTACGTGCATTTATGTCAGAATATATCCTGTTCTCTGAGCTCCAAGTGCTTTTCTTCAGGTTCATCGCTGCACCCCAAACTGTTTAACACACAGCTGCTCTGGTGATGGCAAAAATAATGCAGCTGCATGAGCGGTCCGTACAGTTATGGTGGATTTGAACAAAGTACCCAGTCACTTGCATTGTTTCTCTTTTTATTTCTTTACTTTTTGTGTTTGTTGCCCTTTTTTTACCACTTGGTTATGAATTGCATAGTCCATGCCAGTCTGCTAAAGTGGGTCTGTTTTATTTATTGGTCTTATTGTTTTATGGCTGAATCCCAGCGTGCAGGCCAGCTCCATGGTGTGATTTATTTGTTTTGTTGACTCAAGTTGTACCGTAGCTTATGGCCCTTAACCTGCAGTGTGACACAGGTGTGAGCTCCTCCAATCTTTCCTTCTAGTTTTCCAACTGCTTTCGCAGCCTCTCCGACTGCCTCTATGAAGTTCAACATCACATTGAGGTTTGTGTTTTGCTGTTGCCCAACTTTGGGTCTTTGTATTGATTTATTAGTCAGAGCTCTGGTTTAGGGGTAGGGTGACATCACCTTGCACTACAAACTAATAGTAGTAACTTTAAAAAAAAAAAAAAAAAAAATCTCAATAAGTTGCTTTCTTCCTGGTTCATGTTGCATAACTGTTGAGGCTGTTTGAAAGATTTTGCAGTTTTGGTTTCAGTTCAGAATTTCCAATCCCACCAATCTGTTTGGTGGGAGCTGTGGTTGAGACAGCCAAGATGGCTGAGTGTGGAGCTTTGTCACTCGCAGTAGGAAATGAACAGCGAGAAACACAGATTTGCCTTCCCGTCGTCTTGTTGCTCTTCTTTTTACGCTGAGGCTCGAGCTTACGGAGGCTTCGCTTCCCGCCGAACATGACTGGACACATGCACTTTTCTAATGTGATTATAGTTTTATTCTTACTGTGCCTAAAGCCAGAGATGTGTGTTTGCTGGGGAAACAGTTGGAATAAACATAATGGACAGCAATATTACTTCTGTTTCATAACATCTGAAAGATTGATTTTGTGCATCATTTGAGAGGTTAGAATTGTGGGATGTAAGAAAAAAATTGCAAGAAGGAAAATAGCTGTGATAAAGCTTGTAAAAGCACACTGAATAAAATTACATTTTAACATGGAAATGTTAGCTCTTAAAATGTATACATGTGTAATACTCATCCCGAATGATAACCTATGTGTACAACGGGCCTTTGAACAGAAGCCAAATAGCACTCAGCTGGATGGAAATGAAGCAACGACAACACTAAGCAAAGAGACGAAATTTAGTGATCTGAGGAAACGCAATCTGTGCCTCTCCACTCTCACGCTCTACAGTGATGCTCTAAATGGTTTATTATACACAATCCTGTTGTACTGCAACAGGTTCACCATCTGAATACATCATTTACAAATATTTTCATTTATTTGTGTTTACTTTGAAATAGACGTCACTCTTGTGACAGATGCATTGTATGGGTCATAAACATGTTGTAATAGATTTATTTATTGCAATTTGCAAGAGCTTAATAGTTTGACACCCATAATTATGATACGAGGGCAAGAAGATGATGGTTTAGTTTGGAAAATACTGATTTGTTGGGTTATTTTGAATCTGCAGTTTAAAATCCGATGTGAGCTGCGTACTCGTGTTCACTACACGTGACTTGGCTGACGATAGAAGAGGGAGAAGAAGGTGGCAGATATTGCAATTTGATTAAATCCTGAGATCAGCAATAACTTCTGTTTTTATTATAAAATGATAAAAACTAAATCCTTTGTGCTCTGAGAAAGTTGGGTTTTTAAAATTTTTTTTTTTTATTTTGTGCTCTTTTAAACATTAAACACTAAACCACTCGTGGGCTGTGGATGTCTGCCGCTGATGCAGGAAGTGGGAAATTATTTCACGTTTTTTACACATGGAGAAAATATTCAGGGGAAAAGGTGTGTGAAAACAAAGCCGAAAAGAAATAAAATGACATTTCTGTCTAACAATCTAAAATGGATCTGAGACTTGCGGGTTTAATGGGTCGCACAAGGTGAGAAGCCTCGGAAGGGTCAGGTTGAAGAACCTACTCTGTGGAGGCTGACGCAAAAACGCAACGTGGGGCTTTGGAAAGAACGTGTGAATAGTTTGCCTTAGGACCTTAAGCAAAATTTCTGATGAAAAAGACAGGATGTCAGTTTGGGGGGGAAAAAGTCAGCTTTCCTTGAATCTCTCCAGAGAAAATGAATCCCCCCCCCCCATAAGAACCGCACCCATTTACCAGTTTTTGCAGGATTTTAGACATTTTCCTCTGTGCTTCACGCAGCTGGTGAGAAACACACAGCACAACAAACGGCTCGATTCGTCTCTCGCTAAGCAGAAAAACGTAATGCATAACCTGGGAGTAAAATTAGCTCAGTTCAAAACTTTATGAAAGTGTTTTCATCGTGGAAAGCTGATCTACACCTCTGTGGAGTATAGTCTGGTGTTGAAAAAATTTTCAGCAAATTATTTCTGCCATCGGTATCTTTGGGGGCTGGGGGACTATGGTGTTTATACTGTAATGGTTGTCCTTCAGTAAAAAGCGGTTTATCCACATCAGACCGACCGGGATGAATGTGAGGAGTAATGAGGAGGCCGGCAACACCTGGGTCGCCCAACTTTGTCCCACGTGATAAGGAAGGGCTGTCCTATCCTGTGTTGGCTGGAGGTCTGAACTTTTGACAAGCCAGTGAGCTTATTTGTATAGGAAAACTAATTGAATAGAAAATAAAAATGTATGCATTGGGTCTGCAGCTAACAAATGCAAGCGTAACTTGATCACATTTCATAACTTAATAGTACAGATTTTTCACAGGTTACATTTTGTAAAGTCTGTCTATAAAGCTGCAACGAATTAAAATGTCCCTGTAAGCTTACCTCTTCCCCCTTCCCCAATTTGAAATGGCGGTGAACACAGGTGTGAAATTTATTTACAAGCACCCAGTGGAGATGCGAACACCTTCGCACCTGAGTCCATCCCCGTGCAATTGTGACGTTTTTATTGATCCACCCCCTCCCCCGAGGTCCTGACAAACAGCACAGAAATGAATGCATTCCTAGGGTTGTTCAGTAGGTTGGCTGTAGCTATAGTGACAAAAGTGTTAAAATAAAGACGTATTTTTAACATTGAGCTACATTAAAGCTGCTTCAAAATGATGCCCACACGTTTTTACGGGGCGGTTGACAGACTTGACCCATAAACGCGTGCAGGACTCTTCGTCTTGGTGACCGTCAAAATCAATCGCAAATGGGGGGAGTCCATAATTTTGAAAATGTATAATTCCAGCGTGAGGGTTGGCGCGTATGATTTCCACACAGAGAGAAATGACTAAATGGGTTCGGTCGCCGAAGTGATTTGTTCAGAAGAACGTTTGTGGATTAGATTTGTAAGCGCTTGGTGCTGCACACGGTGGTCCTTCGAGCCCAGGGGGCCGATGAAGAAAAAGGGCTCCACTGGGGGGACAATGAGTCAAAAGATGGGGGTGGGCTTTTTTCTTTCCTGTCCAAAGCTGTGCTGTCATCTTACCGTGCAGAGTGTTGCTCATCCAGGCTAGGGGATTGGAAGAAGAAGAAGAAGCAGCTGTCGTCGACAGCACGGTGCCTTGATTCAGCCCTGCGCCATCTCCTCCTCTAACACAAAGTGTCAGAGATTCTCCTGCGGCTTCAACATGATGTACGTCTAGGGTAGCACTTTGGGGGTTTTTATTTTTTTATTTTTCCTTTCTTTTGGGCTCAGAGCTTTGCTTGTCAACAGAAGAGCTGGTGTGACGTGGTGAAACCAGGTCTTGTGTGGACAGAAAAAAGCACAGCATTTACTGTTGTCCGCTCACCGTAAACATGAGGAATACAGCAGCGTGAAGGCCTTTGAGCAGCCCAGAAGTGCAAAATTAAAGTGCAGTAAAGCAATGTGAACAATATTATATTGCTCACCCTTTAAATGTGGTCAAAGTTTTCTGTTTGACAAGTGAGAAGCAGTGGAATCCATTTGTGTAACTGCAACAACTCGAGGTGCGAGCCACGCTTCACTTTGCAGTGGAAAGTTGTCGCTGTCGTAATTTCTTTGCCTTTGTTCACATCCGTGCATTACGGCACTTCACTTCTTCCTCAAATTGCTGATTTTAGACCCTTGTTGGATTTGGACTCCAACCGATTGCGTCCTTGCAAAAAAACGCAATGCCTTTGGATATTTTGTACAGCAATATTTTCAAGAAATTCCCACTGAAAGTGTTTGTCTGCTGGGATGCAACACATCAGGTTCACAGAACAGCTTGAGTGCAGAGTTGCTGGTAAAGCCTTGAATTTGTCACCTTGCGTCCCACTTACCTCTGCTAGGTGTTTTTTTTTTTTTTTGGGGGGGGGGGCACATTGAAAATGTGCTGCAGTTTTTCATTACAGGACAGCCAGCTTCCTTTTGACTGTCATTTTCTGCTCAGGTTTGCCTGAACAAGGAGAGATGCTTTTGGGTGATGCCAGGGCAATCCTTTTATTTACTTCATCTGCTAAAAGTGATCTGAAAGCTTGGGTTCTTCTGTGTTTTTCCTTCTCCTGAAACTGAGCAAGTGGCTTGGCTCTTCATGTTCATTGCAGCTGAAAACCTTCAGCCCCAAAAGCAGAGCTGAACAAAGCAATGCTGTATTGGCGTGGATGAGAACTGAGACCTTCCGCCACAGGTGGATTTCACATGTAAGAGTGAGAGAAAAGAAATGTAGAAAAAAAAATATATATATATTCTTTTTATTGAGTTGTGACCTTGTGGGCGTCTCCCTGTTTTTCTGGGGCAAATCTTTTATGAGCGGACCAACAAAACTGTCAACTTGTTAGACTGAGAGAGCAAAGGGAAGCCGAATCTACTGACGTTCATGTTGAGTGTGCAAAACAACCTGATTTCCATGTCTGGTTTTTGTGCGGAAAACCACCAAGGGAGAACGGTGCAGGCTTTCTTCGGCCGTCCCCTTTTTTTTGTTTTTCAGGAATTATGGGCTTCGATAATGGCGCATGGAAAAGCAGCCAAGCAGCTAATTGAGATCCTTATGGAAACGGCCTCCCGACGCCTAAGGGACCCATCTGCCGAATGTTCAACATGTCATAGTTCATTTCACTGCTGCAGTCTCGAGATCTCCCCTGACGTCTGCCCGCGTGTGTCTTTGCACGCAAAATCAATTGGATGATTCATGCTACGATTACTGCCCCCCCCCCCCCCCCAAATATGCGAAAAAATGAAAATGGATGGACGGCTCCTTTGTTCGTGTCCTCCTTGCTGGTTTGCTGTGTGGGGTTATTGCATCTTGTTTGTGTAATATTTATACATTTAACCATAATATGTGATGCTACCAGGCATTGAGTTAAAATATGAAATGGTGCCGTTTTTGAGTAACATTGCAGATTTCTCGAAAAAGAAAGAGAAACGAAACCCCAACAGCAGCAAAATCTTAATATTGTTGTCTGCTGTTGTAATTAAACAGCACAGATTTCCTTGTGGTTGTGTAATTCCAGGCGCAAAAATTAAAGTGAAAGTTTCCTTAAGACACAAACAGTGACTTGTGGAATCTCCAGGCAGAAGGTTGGCCCAGAAAAATATATTCAGCAAGATGCTTTGCTGAAGGAACTCATCTGACCTAAAGCAGTGCTGTAGAGAATGATGGAATAAAAATGTTGCTCAGCATCAACCTTGGCTTTTAATAATATTGGGTAGCGCAGGTGCCTTGCTGTACTGGGCTGAGAGGTTACGCTTTGGTTTGTTTCCTCTAGAAAAGGAATCCTGGTCCAAAATTTGAGATGATTTAGAGAAGTAAAAGGTCTGGTTGTGTTGCTGCTCTGCTGTATAAATGAGCAATTGTAAGGGGTTTAACTGTAGTTCATCTGCTACTGTAAGGCTCAGTTTATGTGCATTTTGTAGAAGCTGACTACTTTTACGTTTACACATGCAGACTACATTCAAGATCTGCAGAATGAGACCCTTGCATTGTCTGAGGAAAGCCTGGGCTCTGCCTTTTGGCCCCTTCTGATGACATCTATGCATCTCTTCATTGTCCTTGTGCTCCAGTTGGGTTGCTGGCATAAATGGAAACTGCACAGTGACTGTGGTCCCTCGAGGGTCAGGATTTGACCGCAGTGCTCTTCATTCGAGCCAGTGAGGTGCAGGATAGTTTGGCCTGTGCCTTTCTTAATGATGCTGGAATCACAGGTGTGGTCACATTCTCTCCAATCCAAAGTGATGTAATGGTTCCAGATGTGGGCAACAATTTGCATAAGGGAGCATCTGGGTAAATGTTCTGCTTGCACCGTTGCTCCTCCTACAGACGCACAATAAGATACACTGCCTGACCAAAAAAAGTCACACACTCTAGTATTCCAATGGACCGCCTTTAGCTTCCATTACGGCACACATTCGCGGTGGCATCATTTCGGTAAGCTTCTGCAATGTCACAACATTTATTTCCATCCGGAGTCGCATTCATTTTTCACCAAGATCTCGTATCGGTGATAGGAGAGTCGGACCGCTGCGTAAAGTCTTGTTCAGCACAACCTTAAGATTCTCAATGGGGTTAAGATCTGGACTCTATGGTGGGCAATCCATGTGTGTAAATGATGTCTCATTGCTCCCCGAAGCACTTTTTCACGATTTGAGCCTAGTGAATCCTGGCATTGTCATCTTGGAAGAAAAAATCCATTGATGGAAAAACCTGCTCATTCAGTGTATTCGAGTAGTCAGCTCACCTCATTTTTTGGGCACATAACATTGCTGAACCTAGACCTGACCAACTGAAGCAACACCACATCATAACACTAAGTTCAATCCAGGTGGTGAATATTTTTTTTTTTTTTTTTTTTGGTCTGGGCAGTGTATACAGGACTGTGTGTGTGAGAGACAGAGATGGGGAAATAAATATTCCCAAGAAGCCCTTAGCCAACTGTGGCTGTTTCACAGAGCTTCGCATGCCTGTGTGCTCACCTTCTCATTTCTGATCCTAGGAAACGCATATATTTCCGTTGTCCGCATGAGCCAAATTGAGATTACCTCAGTGAGACTCACAGCAGTCAAAAACCCCTCTTAAGCCAGTTGTTTGCAGCTCAACCGGACCCCAATTAGTGTCTGGGCCTGCTGGCTGCGGAGGCACCCGGCCTCCAATGCCCATTTTTAATATTCCGTTTTCAACCACGGAGCTCTTTCACATCTCCTTGGGGGTCCTGGGGATGAGAGGAGACAGCTTCTCCTGGCCCTTCATCCGGCATGCGAGACACACTGGGTGAATTTCAGGGGTGCCGTCCCTGCCACTTCCAGCTGTTTTCATTCCACGGAAATTTGTAGAGCAGCAGCATCTCTGTTCCCAGTGCGGCGCCTCAAGCCGGTCAGCAATATTCAAACGCGCTCAAATTATTTTGAAGAATTCTGAACTAAAAATGGCTTCTGATGCCACAAAAAACAAAACCAACAACCGTTGTTTCTCCTGTTATCTCGAAGCTGAAATCGGAGTCATGAAATTTGCTGCGGTGTTTTTATATTTCTTGTTTTCAGTTCCTTTGTGTGGTTGCAACACTTTCTTTTTATTTTTTATTCAAATAAATAAAATAAACATTTCGGGCACATACATGGCATCAGTCCAGCGTTTAGCAGGGTGAGGCGGCTATAATTTTGTTTCATTATCTCCAGAATAAAACACGAGGGAATCGTGTAAAATCTGGCTTTTGTCGACGCTTATTGGATTTTTTAAATGTATTTATTCGAAGCTGCACACAGTAATATTAGCAGCACTGCTTCTTTTCATCGTGCATCTCGCACGGCATCAGCCAAATCCTCTTGATAGACAGTTGTGGGTTTGTTCTCAATCTCTGGGGTCACTTTCACCATTTTGGCATACAAAAGTTTTTGTTTACATAGCTTTTTCCACTAAAAACAAATGACTTTTTTTTTTTTTTTTTTTTTTTTGTGTGTATGTATACAAACTGCCTCCTTTTACACTGGGCGCTTTGTGTATTGAATGCTAAGTGCATGACCCTCAGCCATAACTTTAAATGCACAGAAGTTTGTATGAGATGAATGCTTTCATATTTTAACTTGTCTAGTTATTAGACTTGTCACCCTTCCTGCGTTTGGCTGGTTTGCACAGTTTAAGTGAAAACTATGTGAATGTAATTGTTGCTTTTGGCACTGGCTGCAATATTCAAAATACTACTGAACTACTAAATAAGCAATTTATAATACATACAATGTGGTACAAAACTCCCTCACTTTACAAATTGAAAGATCTGCAAAGTTTAATATAACAAATACAACACAATGTTAAGGTAACATCAGTTTTTGTATTTCTACACCCAAATATGCTGTGGTTACTGACTGCACTATGAGATTCGGCATAAAAATGTACTACTTTAAGCATTTTGTGTATTTCCTCTCGATTTGTCTGTTGCCAGTGACGTGCAAGCTGACTCTCAAAACTGAGTGACGCTGAACGTGTTGTGATGTGCAAAGTTGTCTTTTAAAAGTCATCATTTGTTGGCTTCTATGTGTTTAGGACGCACTAAATATTCAGACTTTACACATTTTTGTCGTCAGAAAAAAACTCAATGGCAGCCTATGGTGCACTTTTTTTTTTTTTTTTTTAAATCCTGGAACCCCAAACTGCCTTTATTTGTGCCTCAGCTCCCTCACAGCAAACATAATAACTGGTGTCTTAAATAAACTATTGATGCACTAGAGGTGCCCCTCAGAGGCGCCACCACAAAAAGACTCGAGAGTCAGGAGTCCAGGGAACTGTTCTTTTATTTTGTCTTCCATCGCAACAACACACCTCTCCAAAAACCCCGCTAACAACACCAACACTGAAAAATGACCACCCTCTTCCTTTTCTCTTTCCCGCTCTGCGCGCCAAAATCTCGTACCCCGGAGTCTCCACACACGGCACATGCTCCCACACCATCTCCCAGGATGCACCCCGGCGGCAACGCACACACAACGAACACAGGACTATAAACAATTAACACCCAGACAACTATTTACATGTACAGCTGTGCCGTTACATCCCCCCCCCCCCTTTTAAGAGTCAACCACCCGGACGACTCACGGAGTCCCCAGAACGAAGTCCTGGAGATGTGGAGGTGGTCTGCGGTCCCTCCTCGTTCTGCTGCTGGAGGGTGCCACCACGGGGGCAGACGTGGGCTCATCAGGGGAGCAGTATATAGACTCATTCGGGCGATACGGTGCTAGATGGTCCCTATCCAGAACCACAGAATGGTGCCCATGCCCCGGTTGCACTCTGTACACCACATCTGAGAGTCTGTCCAGAACAACACAGGGTCTGACCCAGCTGTCAGCAAATATGGGGCAAAGTCCACGCTTTCGTCGGGGATTTTATATCAAAACCCGGTCCCCCGGGCTCAGCGGTTGACCCCGACAATGCATGTCATACGCCCTCTTCCGCCGGCCCCCCGCCTCCATCAAGCTGCACCTAGCAAATGTGTACGCAGACTCCAGTCGTTGATGCAACTGGTGCAGATACCCCAAACCCACATCACCACTCATCTCAGGCTCTCGTGGGCTGCCAAAAGCCAACTCCACTGGGGTACGCAGTTCATGTCCAAACATGAGCAAGGCAGGGGTGCAGCCAGTGGTCTCCTGGATTGCAGAGCAGCATGCCCACAGGACAAGGGGTAGGTGTCGATCCCAGTCGCGCTGATGCTTGGAGGTGAGGATGGACAGCTGCACAGTCCGTGTCCTGTTGAACTGCTCCACTAGCCCATCACTCTGTGGATGCAGGGGCGTGGTACGGGTCTTCTGTACCACTAGACAATCGCACACCTCCTTTGTCACCTGCGCCTCAAAGTTCCTGCCCTGGTCACTGTGTGCAGTTCCTCCGGTGCCCCAAAGCAACAAAACATCTCTTCCACTAAGCACTCTGCCGTGGTAACAGCACTCTGGTCTGGCACAGCGTACGCCTCCGGCCACTTGGTGAAATAGTCCATAGCCACCAGCACATAGTGGTTACTGCGGTCGGTGCGGGGAACGGGCCCAGGATATCGTCACCAACACGCTCCATCGGAGCGCCACACTGAAGCTTCTGCAGGGGGGCACGTGAGTAGTTGTAGGGGCCCTTTCTTGCCGTACAGACATCACAGTAGTGCACGAACAGCTCCACATCCTTGCGACAACCAGCCCAGTGGAACCGCTGATGCAGTCGGTGCAGTGTCTTCACCACTCCAAAGTGCCCAGACCCCACAGAGCCATGCACCCGCTGCAACACCTCCCCTCTCAGGCTATGGGGAACTAGGAGCTGCCACTGGACTTGCCCGCGCACGGGTCCTTCCCAGCGGCGGTACAGCAGTCCCTGTCGCAATGCCAGGCTGTCCCACTGAGAGCAGTAGGACTTTACCGTAGGCCCATGAGGCGTTGACGGCTGTCCATGGGGGGTGGTACCCAGAGCACAGAAATCCACTCACCACGGCCAGCTCCGGGTCGTCGTCTTGAGCTTTTCGGAACCGGTCTGCTTTGCTATCCAGTGCCTCCTCTGCTCTGCCTATTACTGCAGCCACACATGTGTCTGCTGTCTCCTCTGCATGCTCCTCCAGCCACTCGTAGTGCCTGCAAGAGCCTGTGGTGCAGGGGTGACGAGACTAGCGCGTCTGCGTTGGTATGTAGTCGCCCTGGGCGATGCTGGATGTCGAAGTCGTACCCCCGTAGTGCTTCAATCCACCGTGCCGTCTGCCCCTCTGGTTCTCTAAAGTTGAGAAGCCACGTGAGTGATACGTAGTCCGTCCGGAGGAGAAACCTGATGCCATAAAAGTAGGGGCGAAAGTGCTTGAGCCCCGCCACTACTGCAAGGAGTTCATGCCGGGTGACACAGTAGTTCCTTTCTGCACGATTCAGTCTCCTGCTGTAGTATGCGATCACCTTCTCCCCCTCATCTCCTTCCTGTGTTAACACTGCACCAATTCCCCGGTCGCTGGCGTCCATGTCCAGTATGAAGGGCTTTCCCGGGGTCAGAAGTGCTAGGACAGGAGCCATCGTCAGCCTCTCCCTCAGCTGCTGGAAAGCTGCCGTACACTGTGGTCCACGCAAATGGTGCCCCCTTGACAGTAAGGCAGTGCAAGGGTGCTGCACTGTCCGCAAGCCAAGCACAAATTGGCAATAATAAGACGCCAGCCCGAGAAAGCTCTGCAGCTCCGACACATTCCGCGGTGTGGACCAGAGCCGGATCAACTCAACCTTGTCCGGGTCAGTCGAGATCCCACTCGCGTCAACCACATGGCCCAAGAACTTCGCCTGCCGCTGAAGGAGGTTGCACTTTGCTGGGTGGAGCTTCAGTCCGGCTTTGCGAATCGAAAGAAACGCCTCCCGCAGGTTTTCAAGAGCAGACTGGAAAGTGGGAGCGTGGACCAAGAGATCATTCAAGTAGCCGATGCATCGGCTCCGGGGCACATCAGCTAGCACTCGCTCCATGAGGCGCTCGAAGGTGGCGGGGGCATTACACAGGGCGAAAGGCATGACTGTAAAGTGCCATAAACCCTGTCCCGAGGTGAATGCGGTCTTCTTGCACGCCTCCAGGGCAACCTGCCAGTACCCGCTCCTTAGGTCCAGCGAGCTGAACCAGCATGAACTGGCAACATTGTCCAAGGCATCATCAATATGTGGCAGTGGGTATGAGTCCTGCTAGGTAACGGCGTTCAGACGGTGATAGTCAACACAGAACCGCCAATTACCATCGTTCTTTCGGACCTGGTGCTGACCAGGGACTGCTGGAGGGCTCGATCACTCTGGCAGCAGCCATCTCCTTTATTTTCTCCTCTGCAATCTGCTGCTTGGCGAGGGCCATGCGATGCGGTCACAGTCTGATGGGCACTGCATTCCCAGTGTCTATTCGGTGCTGCACCAGATCAGTTCGGGTGCAGTCCTCATCCCGAGCCGCAAAGATGTCTCGGAATGTTTCCAACAGTCCCCAGAGCTCTTCCTCGTCCTGCTCCTCCAGCTGGGCCACACTGCGCTGCCGGAGTGCACGCACCGCCTCCCGCGTCACAGCAGAGGGGCTACAGTCACACGCAGTACTCACGTTGCCCTGCTCGAATGGGTCATCTCCCTTCTCCGGTGTGGTACTTTGGCTGGCTGGAGCCCCACCCCTTTGCACGTTGCACACTCGACCTGTCTCCTGCTGTTCCACGGGTGGAGTGAGAGGAATGCCCCCCCCCCAGGTGAAGGTTGCCCTTGCTCAGGTCAAGTATTGCCCCTATCTCCATTAGAAGGTCCATCCCCATGATACAGGGGTCCTGGATCTGTGCTAGCCAGAACTTGTGCTCAAAGTGCTGTTTGCCCACCACAAAATTTAGGCACCGTCTTCCCCACATGCGCACAGTCTCCCCGGTGACCGAGCGTAACTGCGCTTGCATTCCCGTCCAACCCTCAGCGAGGGGCTGGTTGGTGCCTGGCAACACGCTGATGATGGAGATGGTGGATCCAGTGTCAAGGAGTGCTGTGCACTGTACGTCTTCTACTTGACAAAGCAGGTGGGGTCTGTGCAGGGTCCCCAGGCGACCCAGTGGGAAGGTAAGTACAGAGTGAGGGGCCGTGTCAGTGCAGGATGAAGTTCCCCTCATGGCATCACCCCGGCGTCGTTTCCCTGCCTTGGGATAGGGGCCAGTGTCATGCAGTCGCGTGCCCGGTAACCACATTTTCTGCAGCGATGGCAGATGATAGGTGTGTGCCGTCATTGGGGTGGCGCTTCCACCTGGCAGGTGACCGCCTCGTTCCTTTCCCTAGGTTCATCGCTGTCACTCATCTCAGCAGCTCAACAATGTTGCTTTGGCTCTGCCATGCTCCCCAAATCTCCGCACGTTCTGCTTCCTGTAAGGCGGCTCCCAAACTAGTCGGTGCTGCCAGTCTGACATGCAGTTGGAGGCGCTCCGGGTTGAGCGCGCGAAGGAATGCCTCTAATGCCAGCTCACCCTGGACGGAAGTTGGAAAGTCAGGATAGGCGCAGCGTGTCAGCAACTGGATGTCCGCGGCCAACGCGCCGAGGTGCTCCCCTTTTCCACGCCGCCTATTCTCAAGCTGCCCGCGGTAGTGGTCTGGTGCTTCGCGACGCTCAAAACAGCGCTTCAGGGTAGCTATCAGCGCAGACAGATCGTCGTACGTCTCCCACAGCTCAGCGCTGGAGTAGCGGGGCAGGCGCACTGCCAGCTGAGGCGACGAATTTGGCGGGGGTTCCAAAACTTCCCGGGTCCTCGATGCCGCCAGCTGGGGCTCTGCAGGCATCGCTACACTCCATGGCGCATCCCATGGCGAAGCCTCCCAAAGCCTCTGGAGTGAAGCGATTAACTCTTCCGTCTGCTGTTGGAGAGCACTGTATTCTTCCACCAGCATTTTCTTCTGGCGGCGACTTGTTGCTCCGCTCCATCCCACTTCTGACATCAATGTAGCGCCTGTCAGAGGCACCACCACAAAAAGGCTCGGTAGTCAGGAGTCCAGGGAGCTGTTCTTTTATTTAGTCTTGCATCACAGCAACAAACCTCTCCAAAAACCCCGCTAACAACACCAACACCGAAAAACGACCACCCTCTTCTTTTTCTCGCTCCCACTCTGCGCGCCAAAATCCTGCGCCCCGGAGTCTCTGCCCATGACGCATGCTCCCGCACCATCTCCCAGGATGCACCCCGGTGGCAACGCACACACAACGAACACAGGACTATAAACATTTAACACCCAGACAACTGTTTACATTTACATGCCGTGCCGTTACAATATTGCCCGCATCTTCCAAAAATAAATACATTTGCCTCTTTTGTTCTCGTTCCCAAACAATTTCTAGAGTGCAGAAAAAATAGGAAAGCAGGGGTTACAAATGGCAGTGGTGCTCATCTCAATCACTGTTTGCATGCTGGTTTCAGTAATAAGGGTGCCAAGGTTTAAGTGCATTGCAGCCAAGGAACAATATTCCTGCTTTTTTATTTCAGTTATATTTAAATAAAAATAATAAAGCTAACACCACTTACTGCTGGTTGTCTGTCTGGTTACCAACCTTTACCAGCTGGCACCATGCTATCTGTGCTTCATTGCTGCCATTTTCATACCATACGTCCTACCGAGTGACATCCAGAACAGACGTCAGTTTCATCTTCTATTCCAGGAGAATGTGCTGAAACCGTGCAGGCTTCATGGAGAAATAAGATTTCAACTGAGAATGGCACCAGGAGCTGAGTGTTTTTTTTTTTTTCCGCACATCTTGCCATACACTTGGACACCAGGTGACATCGCCGACTGACTGACTGACTGACTGTGTGCAGGCGCACTGCAAGATGTGTAATAAATACATAACCATAAGGACTGTTCACAGTATTAACATATTATTCATTAACACTTTATCACATGCACTGAGTCCACTGGCTCACTTACAGTGCTGCACCACTGTACTCTGTTCCTGCTGTACGCAACCCGCATCTGATAAACACGCAGTTGCCATGACATCCCTGTTTAAACCCAATTAAGAATTGTTTTTCCACAGCAAAAAGCTAAGCATACAGCTCTGTCCTGACCATTGTGTAAGCTGGCCTGAGTCCCAAATAAAGTGCAGAAAACACCAGCCGTGACTCTTCTTGTCCACCGAATCGGTGCGATTTACACAATTGTGTTATAACCGTTCTAGAATTTGTTATTCTGGTGCATGATTCAGAACTCCTTTGGGAGTCTGAGGTACAGTGCAGTATTTTTGCTGTTCTTGCTGGACTGAGATCCATGTTGTCATTCCTGGGATCTGATGAAGTCAATCTTCCATCGTAGGGGTCACAACCCTAAATGCTCCTATCACCAGTAGGACTGCATTTAGTTATTTTTATATTTATCTGTGTATTTTTTTTCCTTAAAATGAATCTGGTCTGTGTCAAATGGTTATGTCACGGCACTGAAGATGCACAGTATTACCCCATCAGATGTAGAAGTATGTATCAGATGTAGTTCCAGAAGTCTTTCTGCATATTATTTATTTCATTTTCAAATGTATTACTCTATCTCAAAATGCCCTGATGTATCTTGTTCTCTATCTCATTCTTGGCACTGCCATACTGATAAACTGATATGTATTCTTGCCATCAGAAAAGCCATTTGAGATTCATTAGGGAAGACAGAATGCTCTAGTTCAACATTCTGTGACTCCTGAGTAACAAATAGCTTCTTTCCAAATTTGTTATATTTGCTCCACACTTTTTTTTTTTTTAATGGAATAATTCATGGCTGTAATCTTGCAGAAATAAATCTGTCCTGTTCTGTCCCAGGGCATAAAAAATCAACAGGCAATTTGATTTGAAGGTTACGATATTAATCCAGGACTCAAGGGTTGATTAGAATCCATTTATGAGGGGTGAGCTTCACGAATTCCTGCTCCAAGTGTTGCTCTGAAATGGCCGCTATCGACCTTGCATTCCTTCGCTGTCAGGATTGTTTATGCATCTGCCTTTGAATCACCTTCATGAACCTCGACACCTCTAATTGAACGCTCTCAGCCAAAGAGAGGCGAAGGTGCACGAGCCCGCCCGGCTGACGTTGGCAAAGTACGTTCCGAAATGCGCCGCGCGTTTCCTTTTTCTGTCTGATCTCCTAATGTGATGGGCTTTTACGAACAGCTTTGTGCTCCTGCCTGCGCTGCATTAGGTGAGCTGCGCAGTGAGCATCAGGCATTTACTTGGATTTGTAAAAAAAAAAAATTAAAAGGCATAACTGAACATCCTCTTAAGTTCTGCACAGCTGTGTAAATATAATACGGAATATTGTACATTTACATATAAACGCCATCTGTTTTTGTTAGCCCAGCTCCTCCACATAAGTGGTTATTGTTATAAATTGTGTAAATAGAAGATGTGAAAATATAACTGTTATGGGCTTCTCTGGCCTTGAATGCACAGTTACCTGCTTGGCCAGTTTGACTGGTACAGCAATGTTTTAAAGACTGCTTATAATCTTCAGGACCATACAGGCTGGGCTAGAAAATTCCAGACTTTAATCTGGACCCCTGTGCTGGAGGCCAGCTTCCTCCAGTATGGCCAATGCTGGCTGTGGGATTGTTGCCCACAACCACCCGACGCTGCTGCACAGTAATTTCATTGTTCCAAATGAAAAGAAGCGCAAACGGCGCTCATTTGGACACGCGGTTTGTGAGGATTTCGGCTGTTAAATTGGACATTTAACATTTCTGCTGTAACTGTGGTTCCTCTCAGCTGGAATACATTAATTGTCTTCAATTTGGAACTTATTGTAGCCGCTAACAAAAAGGTAGAGGCACTTTGTGCAGGGAAAAAGTTTGACAAAGTTGTGCAAATTGGCTTTTAAGAATAAATTCAAAAGAACTGTTTCACTTTTAACATTTTTGTCTTTGCCCTCTAACACCATTGAAAAACCTTACATTTATTTAAATGTTATATATGCAGTAGATATAATGTTATACTTCAGTACTGTAATAGTTTTTTTTATTTTTAAACTGATTTTTAAGGCTTAAAAAAAGGTGCAATTGACATGCAGGGGACTTGCTGTCTCTCACGCCCATGCCCGCCACATCGTGTTCCAGTTCTATTTCCTTTGAGCTTGATATTTTTCTACAAATAAGCATTGCTGACCAAATAAAATAAACCCAGTA
Organism: Heterotis niloticus; assembly: GCA_018136845.1. NCBI lineage: Eukaryota > Metazoa > Chordata > Actinopteri > Osteoglossiformes > Osteoglossidae > Heterotis > Heterotis niloticus. The sequence continues at coordinate 13,179 of JADBHE010000072.1, read as the reverse complement.
AGAAGCAACAATAACTTTATCATCAATATTGTTTAGCAAATGCTACTTAATTGTTTATAATGGGGTTCTTTCAGGAAAATAAAGCTTTTCTGGGGTCATTGTAAAATAAATTGCTGCAAATTGAAATTATTTCCACAAATTTTCTTTTTGAAAAATACCATCTCCTTTCAAGAAAATGATGAACCTGCATTCCCACGTGGATTTGTTTGTTTTATTGCTTCGAGGAGGTCGCAAGTATAGTGCAGTCCCGTCCTCAAAGCTGGGAACCGCATTCACTTCCCTCAGGCTGCAGTGGCGACTGCGTCCTCCTCCACTTCCACCTGGGTTTGGCTCCGTGCTGTTCCGACGCAGAACTCCTGCAGGTTTAATTCTTACAGCGCGCTGATAGGGATGCAAAGATAAATGTCCTCCTGTTTTGGCCGGAAGGCGAATTTGACAGCAATTTTATTTCTTGCCAAAGTTGGAACAGTTTGATAGAACGACTTGAGGTGTTGATGTTTGGAAATGCTTCTCTATGAGGTGGTCTTAAAAGTGAGTAAAAGACCCCTCCCCCCATGGACTAACTGAGGTTAACCTAGCGTCTGCCTGCAGCCCTCTGGCATTTTGTCACCGTCTCATCCTTCATTGCCTCTCATGGTCACTGTTGACTGTCACTGGGAGCAAATTACCACGATGTGGGGTCGGAGGAACCCAGGAGATGCAGCTGTATGCTCTCCTCTACTTATGACCAGGTTACAAGTTGGATTCCGCCATACAGTTACTGCATACATTTTTGACTGCAAAACGCCCCCGTGGGTCGGGTCCCCAGAGCAATGTCACACTTATTTGTTCCTAGTTTCCTCATAAGAGTTACGGGCATTTCTTGCAACTTCTAAAGGGTACCAATAATATTTATGCATTGTCCGGGCCGTTTTAGGACGTCTTTGTAGAACAATTTTCCAAAGTGACAAAAGGCCAGAATGAGGACGACCAGCGATCGTTTCCTGCTCCGTTGCAGGAACACGATGGCCTGAGACTCCTACCCGATTAATGTGGTTTGTTGATAGGAGCCGGTAGCGTGACTTGGTGTGAAAGCCATCATTTTCTAGCATGATCGTCTGTGCCAAAGAGCTGCTGAAGAAAGTTATGAGCAAGCGCATCTGAGTGGGAAGACAGAAAATAATTATAAATGATGCAGTTCCCAGGGCTCGTAGTGCTCCACAGCCATGCATTAAAAATGAACAGCCTGATGGAGATGTTGGCGGAGGGGAGGCTGCCGTCAGATTCCCATTGCATTCGCTCCAAGGAACTTCTTTCCGGTCTCCTTTCTCTGACGGTGCTGGATAAGCTGCTGATACGGTAGGGCAGGTCCGATCCTGACAGACAGCAACCCGCTTTTAAGAGGAATTCAGTAGATAAAGTCCAGAGAAACTCCGTCCTGTAACCTCACAAGGCCCACTTTGTTCATTTATACAAAAACCTTTATAAATAAAAAGCAATTTAACTTTGTATGTGGCAAAGCTGGTTTGGGGACAAGAGGAGCTGGGATGCGGGTCTTCAGAGATGGGACCAGAGCTGTGGTGACATCGCAAACTCAGAATTGACCCCTGATGGCAATGCTGTCTTGTATCCCTCTCATGGTGAATCTCAGATCCATGGTAGGCGGAGGGGGGAGGTTAAAGCTAGGTGGTGTCAGGGCACCAGGAAGCGTTGAGACACGTTTGAGATGTTAAGGTATTGGGCGTCATAGGACAATTTTGTGTGCATCTGTCTTTTCAGTGTGTCACGTACGGGGCGTGGGGTGGCACACGGTGTATCCGCATATCTGAATTTCAAAACAAGATTCTCAGTTCACCCTCAAAAAGTATAAAATGTCGGGTCTTGCATTTTTTTTTTAGCACATTGTAGTGAATTTAGATAAATGTGTTATGTGTACAGCAGCATTTATGTAAATGGTACAAAATTAAATATTTTATTGCATGGCCGTGTTACCTTGTTGGAGCGAGCAGAGCTCACATCTTCATATGCTGCTCCTCTTATTTGTTTGACACTGATGTCATTGGTACTGAAATTCACCACTGTAAGACATTTGAAAGGATTTCATGCACAAAAAAGTCAAACAATAGGGTGCTGCAGATATGCGAGGAGCTTGGGCGCCGCTGACGGCATCTCGGCTTCTGAACAATGGATGGCACTGGAATAAAAAGCACGGCCCAAGCGGGGGGCCATGTCCTGAAGTCGGGCACCGCTTTAACCACCCTGTCCCACTGTGGCCTGCGAGTGTGAATAACTTGGTGAAATTGGCCATTTGTATCCCTTTGAGGTCAGGAGCCTCTGACAGATGAAATCAGTCATGTTTAAGGCAGTCATACCGTGGAAAGGGGCTAAGTAGTAAGAGTGTGGCCTAACCGACCTTGTGTCCTGGTTCTCCAAGATAGACTCTGGACTGTGGTGACCCCGAGTTGGACAAGTGGTCAACAAAAATGAGTTACATAGATAAAAATAAATGTCGCAGCTGAATGTGTCCGCATGTTGAGCATCTAAATCTATTTAGAACGATTTATATTACTGATGAATTTCTTTTTTTTTTTTTTTTTAAAGAAATTTTTACTTTTAATTCTTATTTCCCTATAGTGGAAATACAGTTCTAATGTAGTGAAATGTGCCACAAGTGGTCGGTATCACCACATCTACTTGTTCTGCTGTGTTTCTTCCCCCGGAATACTGAGCTTTAACAACAACTTGCTGGCGTAAATGAACCCCCCACATTATGAGTAGAACTCAATGTCAACCCAAAGACCTGGAGCAGCTACAAAAAAGTCTGCATGGGACGAAGTTGAAGTTTCACAAATATCGAACACGGCTGGATCACATCCGCAAACCTCACGACATACACGGGGAAGCTTTAAACGACGAAATCATCTTTTGAAATAAAATCTGTACTGTAAATCTCTTTGAGTTTCATGTCATGAAGTAAATTCGTATTTGAATATACAGTACAGTGCGCGACTCCTTTATAAATGTCTGTTGCGCGTGTTCTGCTGAGGGATCATTCACTTGCTGTGTCCATCCTCTCTGGGATATCTGCTGCGTATGGCAGAAACGTAAAACATTTATCTTGACAGCCTGTCAGGAAGATTCGTATCTCTTGAATCGATTTCATGCTCATGTGTTCACAGATTTCCTTTGCTTCAGTAAACTGTTTAAACCTCAGCAAGGCGACGAGCAAAATCAGGCTGGCGGTCGCATGTTGCTTATAGCGACGCATCCGTCATGAAGGTCTCATTGCGCTTTGGAACATCTCTGTGAGCAAGCGTGTAATAACACATGTATGTGCTGGGGGCCTTCTCGCAGATGGCCTGTCAAGACAAGAGGAAGTACTGGCGCTTATATAAACGCCACAAACCTGCCTCGGTGCCTCACGTTTATCCATATAGGCAGTCCTCTGGTTAGGAATAGATCTCGTTGCTAAGTCTGTCTTTAAGTTGAATTTGCAGGTAAGTCAGAACGGGTAAAAGTGGTTCTTATTTAGCGTCTGTCAAATGTTTGCCTTACATAGTATTATTATAGACTTCAACAAATGCGCCATTATTTTCACTTTATCCTTTGCAACTGTTCTGATCTGTTGACCAACTTTCCTCTTTCCGATGAAAATAAAGCAAAAAGAATAATAATAAAGCATTTGAGATTGTTTTCCTTTTCTTTGGCTCCTCAACACTTGCATCGGATTTATACTTTGGAGGCATGGTTACAAGGGTAAATCGGAGGAAAATGTAAGTCAGTTACAAAGTTTCACACTCAACACGGCGTCAACAGCGGTGCGATCCGACTTAAAATGGCGAACGGCATTCTCCTTCCTCGAGCTGACGAAACGCTGAAGCCGTGTCACGTTTTCATGAGCGTCGCGAAGTAGTTTGTGGATTTGTTATGAGCCATCGTATTTAACTCATTTTTTCAATATAATGGGGTTTACGGCAGTCCGCTCTTAAGTACGAGTTTTCTGCAAGTTGGATGTTCGTAACCTAGGGGCTTGGTGTGCTGTTCCCCTGCGTACAGTATTAATGTGTGTGGTCAGAGGACGGCGCAGGTTGTTGCAGTAACTAAACCGGCCGTCGGTGGAAGAAGTCAAGCGCAGAGATTTTGATGTTCATTGCTGCCTGGTGCAGACTTGTGCTCAACTCCGTTTCTTCCTTTAGATGTCTGTGAGCTGGGCAGCGATGACTGTACTTCAGTTCATCTCGGTCATTTGGGCCGCAGTCCTTTTTATCTTTTATAGTTTGTGAGTTTAATTGCTCACTGGGGTGAAGGCTTCGTTCCACCCGAATTGGTTTTCCTCTTTCCCACTGCCGTACCGACATCTTCTGGGAGTTGGGAGTCGGTGAACTTGAGGCTGCCTTTCTTCTACAAGTTGTTATTTGTCTTGTCTTGGATTTTCTTGCTCATTTTCAGCTTCTTTACCTGTTTGTGGCACGCAGCTGCACCGAGGCCGTGACAGCCTCAGTGGAATTTTCTAAGCTTTCACGTAGCTGCCTTTATGAAGGATGGAGATGAATTCTGTTTTGCAGAATTGAACTTGCTTTGACCACCTCCATGGTTTTCTGGGTAAACAAAGGCTTAAAGGTGTGCAACCAAATTTGTGACACAAGGTTGTGAAATATCAAGGTAAAGTAATGGTGTTAGGAGAAAAAAAATACATAACCGAATAAAGTACAGTAATGGCTTGATATCTGAAATGAATTCATAAACCAAAATTTCAAATAGCTAATGCCTATTTTAACAGCAGCAGCCCAAGGCACAGATTCCAGTATTCAAATCCTTACGTGTGAAACTCTGGATCTATCAAGCAAAACTATAAATTGTGTGGATGATGCCAGGCTGCTGGCACCACAGCTCACAATGCAAACACAGAACCCAGTGACAGGTTTTGAGGAAAATAAGGATAACAACAAGGCTGTGTTTGGAACCGCTGGTCAGCATCTTGGAACGTAAACCTACGAGCTCTGAAAAAGATGCTCAGTCTTATGGACTCCGTCCGCTCTGTGTGGAGCAGTGCTATATTGCAGACTGAAAAATGAGACCCAGGAGATGCTCAGGTCCTGCCCATGTACTAAAGCCATTTATTCCAGTTTTCCAGGGGTCACCCAAAGAGGTTGAGCATTAAACAGGCAAAACAATTGTTTCGTTTCTGCAAAAACATATGACTGCTATTTTGAAAAGAATAAGAATTTCTTTGAATCTTTTTTTTTTTTTTTAATGGTGCCAATGCAACGCCACTTTCAGTCCTTCAATCTCGAGTTCATCACGTTTTTCTTTACACCACTACCCCCCTAGCGCAGCATCACTGGGAAGTAATGAAGAGAGCTTTAGTTGTGACATCTCCAGCAGAATTGCATTTCTTTTTATAACAGAAATAGGTTTGTGCACAGCTCCTGTATAAGATTCAGGCACTCATGCGAGTAAACTTTTATTTTATTTATTTATTTTTTAAAACTGATTCTTTTTTTCGTTAATATTTCAGCACGACGTCAATACTTTTGTCTAAAGTCCTGCAGTTCTCTGACTTTATTCGTGCTGTTTAATCCATTTTTTTTCAATGAGAGGATCTCTAAGTCCTGTAAAGCATCACAGATCTGAAGAAGCAAGCTGGCGGAGTTGCAAAAAAATACAGAGAACCTTTAACCTCTGAAGCTTTTTTTTTTTTTTTTTTTTGCCTAAAACCAGAAACAACCCCCTCTACCATAAGTTACTGTCGAGTTTAATTCAAGCGACTTCAAATGGGGAATCAGAGTAAAACCATCATGAGGAACATTTCATACCGGCATCCAGAGCTTTGATCGCTGTGCAGAAGCCATTCTGTTAATGGCAGATGTTGCGTTATGAGAATTTGCTAATGTTTTCTTAATGTTTAAAGCCAGTTGTATTCTTTTACACTGGCACATCCCTTCATATCCTGCATGGATGATGACTTTGCAAAAAGAGTTTGCCTATCTTTTATTCATTAATTGATATTTCAAGAGTGTTGAATAATAATAATAATAATAATAATAATAATAATAATAATAATGTTGATGATGTCTGTCAAAGAAGCAAGGGTTTCTGAATTTGTTTTACAGTTTCGGTTATCTGAATGTTAGGATTTGGATTCAACTGCGGTGTAGAAAACCAGAAAGTCTAAGCAGATTTAAAAAAAAAAAAACAATATTTACGTATAAACTTTTTTTATGCTGACCTTTGCTATCTGAGTGGTTATTTAAATTTGTGCTTATTTTCATGGGAACATTAATATACGGAGCACAGGATGCCCTTTTGTTCACAGGAAATTAATCACCAAATTGGCTGGGAATAAGAACCGAAAGATATTCTTGAGAAGCCGATTTGTGATTGTAATCTGTGCCGACACTGAACCCTCATAAAAATGGCAAACAAGAAAAAAGTAATAAATAGGAAAACAAACAAATAAAACTGGCAAATTTATTCCAGTAGACAGGGGATGTGTTGTCTAGATTGAAAGCAGTGGAAAGTGCAGAATTATCTAACTTTTATGTGTGTCATCCTCAGTGCGGTAACAAATAAATTGCACCTTATTTTGCATTCCTGAAAAACATGTACAATAGAGTATTATGCAGTAGTAGACTTTTTGTTAGACTTTTTTTTATTAACATTTTAGCTTTATTTTGTTACATAGTGAATTTCTGCTTGAGCAAAACTGCCCAGGTCCCATTTTCTTTAACGGAAAGCGATGCTGGAGAGAAGCGACTTGACCGGATGTTATTCTTGTGCTCTTGCGTGATCCCTGGAGAAAAATAGGTTTGGCTGATACCAAATTTTGGCTACCCATCCTTTAATGCCAGCGATGTTATAGAAAATAGGAAAATACTTAACAGAAAAACCCCAGCTACAAACTATGAACTGAAAATATGCTGCATGAACAGTTAGATATAACCGCACATTAGGAGATGGAGGCATAATGGGGATTTTAATAAAAGTAGATGGAACAAGGAATGCTGTCCAGAAATAGATATTCAGAAACTCACAAGTCCCCTCCCACACACAACTGCAATTTCTACAACCACCTTTTATTAAGGTTCTGAAGTTAATGGACTGGGAATAACAGCATACATGGTGCACTTACACCGTGGCTGCACAAGTTAACAGATGGAAAATAGCTGTGCATTTCTGAGGATTAATATGGAGAGTTTTTAGCATTCTGGCTCTAAGCGTTGCTTCATGAAAATGCACGGTCATTAGATGGCGCTCTACCCGAAACCTTTTAACTATGTTTTTTTTTTTTTTTTTTTAACTACCCAAATGATAGCGCTTATCCCAGTAACCCATGGTTTTATATTTAATTTTTAGTAGGACAAATCTATAGCTTAAGTTTTGGCCGCCATTCACTGACCATTTTGAGAAGTTACTGAGGAGACTTGATGGTAAAGTGAAGGTTACTGGTCATCCCCACAAGAGCAGGTATGCAGTCATACTGAGGAGGGAAGTATTTATTCAAAGAGGCCTGCACACATGGCATAAATGCTGTGCTGGGTGTGAAGCTTGGCAACTTAACGGCTGTGCATTTAGTAGTCAAGCAGGTGTGAAAGGGATGCTTCTGAGAAGCTGTAGAGTGTTGAGTTGGCCCAGATATGCAAGTGGTTTGTATGTGTCAGATGGGAAACTCCACATGAAACTGAAGACATCTGTGAGTGATGTTCCGTCAGTTGAAATAGCTGAGTTTGAATCCCGCTTGATCAGTGTCTGGTAGGTTGTTTAAACTATGTTACTGGGATTGCATTGTTTTCCATGTCAGCACTCAAACACAGATCCACATAAGTCGCAGCCTGGGCTCAAAATGTAATCATTGGAAGCCCTTTCTTCCACCCCCAATGTCTTTTTTTTGTTCGGGGATTTGATATTTGCTGTGGAAGAAATACCTGGATTATTTTTGCTCAGCAGCTGAATGAACCACCGAAATGTAGGAGCGTTGTGCTCCCGAGGTTACTAAACACGAGTAATGTGTGTTTGCGCGCTGTCTGCAAGTGACAGATGGACTCAGCAAATATGCAGAATGTTTCAGCTGACACAATTAATGTCATCTGCGCAGTAGCTCATGAAATTAGAAAACGAAAACTTTTTCCGAAATACAGCAGCCATGCAGATTTTTCAGCACTAAGATGCGTACGGCACCAGTTGTTGAGGACACTGGAGACAAGGCCATCGCGGTTGGAACTTGATTCCTTTGCAATGTATCTGAAACGCCTGCATCCACTACACACTGAAGAGTGAGGAGTCAACATCTCCCTTCTAACTGTTCACATGTATGCAGCAATGATGATGCATGATGGGAGAATCAAAGCTCCACCCGCTGCTACAATGTTAACAGCATATTAATGTCCAGTATTTAACAACGCATAGTAAGCTAATTTGATAACATGCCTTTGGTTTTTCCTGTTTAAAAAAAAATAAAAATAAAAATTACTGTCCAGCCAAAAAAAAGTCACACTCTAATATTTGGTTGGCCCACCTTTAGCTTTGACGGCACGCATTCGCTGTGGCATCATTTCGATAAGCTTATGCGATGTCACAACATTTATTTCCATCTGAGTTGCATTAATTTTTCGCCAAGATCCCATACTGATGATGGGAGAGTCGGACCGCTGCGTAAAGTCTTCTCCAGCACATCCTAAAGATTCTCAGTGGGATTAAGGTCTGGACTTTGTGGTGGAGAATCAATGTATGAAAATGATGTCTCTCTCATGCTCCCTGAACCATGGGGAACGATGCTCTTAAATTTAAGAAATTAGTTTAGTTAACATATACTATTAGTCACAATCTTGAGTCCAGTATTTCATATTTTTCTTACTTTCTGGCATCTACATAAACGTATTCATTGCAAAATATAGTCATGAACAAACCACAGCCTTTTTCCACCTTACACATTATTTCAGCAGAGGCAGTACTTTGTCTGTACCAGTGTTATTTCTTGCTTTGAGTTTGTCCTTGTATTTATTTTTTGTCTGCATTTTTATTCATGTGGACCCGAGTAAATCTGATTTTTTAAGCTGCTACAGTTTATCTGCGATGTCCTCAGTCATCACACTGTGATATGCATCTGTCAATCAAATTATCAATCTATGGCTCAACCGGTCTGGCTGTTCTCATCTTCAATCCGTAATATCGTGTGGTGCTTTTGGACTGATGTCATCGTTTTCAGAGCGGAGTCCAGGTTGAGGGGGTGTTCCTCACCTCTGACCATTTGTCACTTAAATTGTTCATCCATCTGTTTCACATCACAACTGCAAGTGAAGAGGAAGGCCATAGAGGGAAGGACACATAATAAATAAATTAATATTTTCATTTACTTTTTTCTCTACCTGATTATTTTACATTTATTTGAAAATTGGTCCCTTTTTCTCCAGGGACAATGAAAAGAATAACAGAATACGTTTGACAGATTGAGACAGCGTGGACAATGCCATTAGAACAGAGGACTGGTGAAAGGCACGGTTCATTGACAGGACATACAGATGTGTCTCTTTAGGGCCAGGTAAACCCTCAAGGTGAATGAATGCCTATAATAGGTTCTCCAAGCAGACAGTAAGGGGAATGAATGAGGTCCTGCTCAAGCTATTAATCTTTGTCTTGCAACAGCATGCACAAACTTTTAAATACTGCTGATGCATTTGCAATGGAATTGCTAATATTAACTTTAACTTTTGAATGACTGGAGGCTCTACAGTGAGCTTCATAATCAACTATGTACATATTAACCAAACTCAGTCTTAAACAAGAAAAAGTGTGAAATAAAAATGAGTGGAGAAAGTCCAAGGGAGAGTGAATACTTTTTGCACAACTGTCATTTAATAGAAACTGATGTTCTTAACACGATAAAAGATTGGAGACTGTACAGCTGCGGGTTCCTGTAAACCCACCTGTTGCTTTCCTGCCACCGCTAACACATGCTTGTTTTGCCTGTTTGCAGTCTAGGCTGTAGTTTATGACCTTAAACATAATTTAGACATAGTAGATATCCAGAAAGGGTGGACAGCCACTGGTATTTGGTCTCCAAGAGGTTTATTTTTTTATTTTTTCCCCTTCTTTGCCTTTGGGAGTCTTTTGTTTTCCTCTCCTCAGTTGCCGGCTGGTTTATTTAAATCATCTCTGCTGCTTTACAAAGGATATTCACTTCTCTGCTCACTTTGTCATTCACTTCTCCACTGCAGCCTCTCTTTGAAAGTTGTTTAGTGCTTTGTGTCGCCCAGGTGAGAGAATCCCTTCATAGAAATGAACAAATCTTTTGTACCACACATTGTTTTGGGGCATAAACTGAAATTGCAGTAGTTTCTGCTGATGAAGTAACTTAGTCGTATTCCTGTCACTGACATCTGAAGTTACAAGTCCGCACCCTGAGCCCCTAGCCCATGTGCTGCGTAGGGATTCAGGTGCTTTGGCAGCTCCATTTCTGTCGACAGAGCAGCTCTACATCAGAACAGCTGGAGTCTGGACCGGCAGTCAAAAAATGCTCACGTAACCGTCTCAAGGGAAAGTCGCCTCTTGGCAGGAGATAATGCCGGCGCTACGGATCATATGATGGATGCAGACATAAATCATGGATATAGGCCTACCTTTGATGTAGAACAAATAAGGATTATGCAGTAGAGGCCTGTGTGGAACAGTATTCATATTTGTTGGCTGGCCGGACGCCTTTTGACAGCTAATTCGCTTTGTGATTTAGAGTTCACCCACAGCAAACAGCTCAGAGGGCTCAGCACTTCTCAACCCTGGAGGGAGCGGACTCAACCGGCTCTCGCTGGAGGTGCGAATGCGGCGCAGCCTAACAGAAGACAAATATCACGCAAGTTAAGCTTGAAATGATTTGCTCTCAGCTACTCCTGCTGGGCATATACGGCTAATCGGTATTAAGCTTTGAGGAGGAGATCGACCCGGCAACGGGGTTTGATGGGAGCAGAAAGGCGCTGCTGTTTATCCCTAAGATAATGATGAAAACCCTCTGGTCCATTAAATGGGAAATTGATTTATTTATTTATTTATCCCCCCCCCCAGCTCCCATTTCTTTACTTTGCTGATCAAGTTAACTGCACGCAGCCTGGGTTTAAGTCCCGCTTGAAAAAAGTGGCTTGCAAGTTGATGCATATTTACGTTGGCTTTAATACAGTTAAACGCAAAGCGCAAAGTCGGCCTTTACCATTTTGCTGTAGCACTTGCGGTCGCGCTAATAATCGTCTGCAGCGGATGAAACCGGTTGCTATCGACTACCTCTCGCCTTCGGGATGCATCGATGCCTCCTGCCTCGCGGTGACAATCGGATGCGTTTCCCACGCCATTGCAGCAAGACACAACGCAGATAACAGTTGTGAAGTTTGAGATGTCAGTTGCTTTTCTCCTTATGTTTGCCAGCTTGCGGTATCACGTTTAACAGATACATCATTACTTTGGTTTTTCATAAACATGGATTGACAATGACCGTCTGTTTAGTGCGGCTTCTCGGGAACTTTTATCACAGCAGTCACATTTCAATGCAGGCTGTGAAATCCAACTTATAGTTGTATACTGTATACAAACAAAGCATTTATGTTGAGGAATGTCCTGACTCCAGCGTGCCCAAGGTCTGCAAGTAGTAAATTCTGGAAAGCAGTCCTTGCATGGAACAGGATTTATTGTGGACTGATACCCCTAACCCTCTGTCTCTCTCTCTCTCTGTGTGTGTGTGTGTGTGTGTGTGTGTGTGTGTGTGTGTGTGTGGGTGGATGGTGCCCCAAGCATTAGTCAGCTGCACTTTGCTCACAACTTTCCTGCCAAAAAATGAATCTGAACGAACATTTTTCATTTAATCTCTATGGAAAATGTGTGCATGAGGTTATTGTTTCAGTCGGGTTGCTTAGTTTTATTAAACTCATAAGAGGGGAACAATAAATTAAGATGAGGCTTTAAATGGTTCGTGTAAAGAGAATTAAACGTGGATTTAAAAAAATGCTGATTTTGCGGAAAAGCGGAGTGTGGATTAGACATTCAAATGCTGTATAAAGCGTTTACCCACGTGCCATTTCGGCAGGATCATTTAAACTTCAGTGGCAGTCTTTCACCATCCAGAGGAAATAAAACTGCAACAAATTATTTGACAAAAATGGTGGTTTCAATTCCAAGCAACTTTGTGTTTGAGGGTTGTTCAAAATCTCTGTTTCAGGTGGCTGTTCACCCACGTATGAAAAACCCCTAAACAACATTTTAAACCCATTAAAGCATAATAAACTGTGTGTGGGGGGGTGCACTGCGGTAAAATGTAAAGTGTTTTTTTTTTTTACATTTTATTTTGATGTACTTCAGTCACTTGCGGGTTTGTCATCAATAAAACTCTGGCACATCAAGGGACCATCGGACTACGATCACTTCAGAGAAAAGTGGGAGCATTCACATAAAGCAGAGACTCAGAAAAGCCATTTTAACACTGAATTCTGCTTATAATGCAGGGCTGGGTAAATGAATAATGAAACTTTTGTACATTTCTTTGTGGTTATGAAAGTGCGATTTGCAGTTTGACGTTTTCTGGAAGGTTTCACAGAAGCGGGAGCGTAGATGAGCTTTATAGCCGACTGATGCTGCAGAGGCTTGCCGCTTTTCTGTTTCTTTTATCGAATCGGAACTGCATCCGACCCAGCGACGAAGCTCAATAAGAGGGGAAAAATGCACAACCTCATCTTGCACGGCTTTAAATGCTGTAAATGTTCAAGTTTTAATTATGAGGCGCCGAGCGCTGCTCTGTCACGCAGTTCAAACAAAGAACTTGGTTTGACAAACGTGAACCCCTGAGAGACGGCGCTTCATCTGGGCGGCTCAACAAGTGTTGGAAAGCAGAACAAAACGCGCATTTCGCTCGGCAAACCACGGCCCGCAGATGTCAGACAGCTGGAATCCCCATTTACAGCCTTTAAATCGGAGGCAGCGGCGGAAGCTGCAAATGAATCTGGAATTGCAATGCAAGTGGCGGTTTGCTCTTGTAGGGACTCCTGCTTTTCAGTCACATGGCTATGTAACTTAATTGGGGGAAAAATATGTATTTAATTTTATACACAAGGCCTAGTGGTTTTTTTTATTTAAAAAAAAAGTATTTAAATGATCACATTTACCTAATAGCTGCAGCACGGCAATGGCTAACTCTTCTTTAATACTTTGTTTTCATAATACAGATGA
>JADBHE010000722.1:0-13466 GCA_018136845.1 Heterotis niloticus | reverse complement strand
CAGGTGCTACAGAGAAGGAACGCCAGATGTGGCTTCGGAAAGGGGCACTAAAGGATGCCCAAGGTGTTTTCTGTTCAAACACTAACAAGCCTTTTCTTCCCCGTAGCGCATTTCCTGGGATCGCGAAGATGGCACATGGATTGGATCACGCGTCCAGAGATGTCATGGTTGCAACGGTCTCTCGGTTCTGGGAGGCCCCAGGGTTTTCCACCTTCGCATTGTCTTTCTGTCAGAAATGTTTGCTCTGTCTCAAACACAATATAGGGAAAGGTATGGTGCTGCCACCAGCCCATACTCCGAGACTGGAGGGTCCATTTGAACATCTCCAGATGGACTTTATTGAACTCGCTCCATCAAAGGGTTACAAATACTGTTTGGTGATCAATGATATTTTCTCCCTTTGGGTGGAGGCCTTTCCATCGCGTAGGGCTACAGCGCAAACAGTTGCAAAGTGCCTATTGAAGGACGTGTTGCCAAGACGGGGAGTTCCCTCACGTCTCACTAGCGATAATGGCACGCATTTTGTTAACTCTGTCATTCACCAGCTCTCTGAGTGGATAAAGTGTGACCTCAGACATTACTGTGCTTATCACCCACAGAGTGGAGGCTTAGTGGAAAGAGCCAATCAGACCATAAAAACAAAACTTTCTAAAGTTTGTGAAAACACTGGTCTCAGCTGGCCAGATGCCCTTCCCATGGTATTGTGAGCAATGCGAGGAAAGACACACCGGCAATTGGGTGTCTCCCCTTTTGAAGTTCTGACCGGAAGGCCAATGCCGGCCCCAATGCCGGGTGGACGGATTACTCTTGAAACTGTCGATGGTGATTTACTCTCGTATCTTACAGGCCTTGAAAAAGCGTTAAAGGAGGTCCACCACCAGGTGCAGGCGTGCTGGCAAACAGACGGATCGAATCCTGAGATCAGGCTCCGCCCGGGGGACTGGGTCCTGATTCGTGACCTAAGGAGGAAGCATTGGAACCAACCACGGTGGCGAGGACCACATCAAGTACTGCTGACAACGCCCATGCTGTGAAGGTTGAAGACATTGACTCCTGGACGCATCTCTGTCATTGTAGGAAGATTGCAACACCTACATCTTAGAGACGAGGAACTCTAAATGGCCAGATTTATACGATAAAAATGCGGAATGGATTAACTATATTTACTACAATGAGCAGAGGTTTATTAACTATACTGACCCTGCCTTTACCGCCTTAGGCGAACAGGTAGATGCCACAAGCAGGATGGCTTTGCAGAATCGTCAGGCCCTTGATTGGTTGCTTGTGGCACGAGGAGGTGTTTGCCAGATGTTTGGTGATCAATGTTGCACTTTCATCCCTAACAATACAGCACCAGAGGGTTCTTTCACTAAGGCTATGGAGCAAATACGCCATCTTAAAGAGGACTGGCAAAGTAACGCCGGCCGAGATGCTAACTGGTGGGATGTTTTTGGTTTAGGTGGCATGTGGAACTCTATTTTTTCCACCCTTTTTTCTGTCTGTATTTTCTTTTTTATTGCTGCGTTGCCGTTTTGTTGTTGCCTTCCTCTGTTTCGCTCCATGATGGCTCGGCTGTCATCGGCCCAGCTCTGTATGGTACTCTCTGTGGGTCCTCAGGATCCCTTGCCTCTCGACCCCGACCTCAACCTCAGCCTTCTGTTTGGTCATTCCGACGACGACAAGGACACCTTTGATTGTGACACAGTAGTGTAAACTATGTCAAAGGGGGGAGTGTGAATGAAATTTGCAAAATCAAGAAATATTTGCGAAATCGAGAAATCTTATATTTTATATCTCATGTAACCTTATATCATAAAACCAAAAAGCATTAATTCAGGCTGCTTACTCTTGGCATTAAAATTGCATGTTATTCTGTATGCTGATCTTCTGTATGCTGATCAAATCGGTACAACCAAAAAGAATGAAAAGAATGCTTTGTTATGGCTGTATAACCAGACTACAAGGCCGTATACATTCCGTGGCCTGTCCGAAAGTCACTGAACTCGCACCCAAGGTTATGAAATGACTCTAACACCCAGGTCATGCCGACCCAGGTTACAACGCTCAAAATAGCGAGATTGAAGTGAGACTAAACAACACCTAGCAAGAGGAAGAGTACAGGATGGCGTGCACCTTTTACTACTGCCGTATAAATAACTGTGTAATGCTTCATTCGGAGAGACTCTCTTTCCGAAGGGGCTCTCCCGCACCGGTGTGTATTTCTGTAGAAAATAAAGTGTAACTCTCTCTACACCCAAATTGTTACTTTATTTTTTCTTCCACAGATTTGGGGGCTCGTCCGGGATGGCAAACTTCTGCTGAGGCAACCCGCGACCATGCGGACCCCAAAGGAAGGGGGGCGATCGTCCTAGGAGACCTGCTGGTGACCGAGCCCGATAAACTTTAGGGCTGGCCCATCCCGCGGCGTGGATTGTCCTCAGACAGAATACGTCATCAACAGAAACCGAACGGTAGGAAAGAATTGTTTCCATTTATCAGAACAGGTTTCTGAAGTTTGTATGTTTTTTTTAAAGGCTAAAAGGCAGGGTGGTCCCTGGCCATAAGGAGAAGTTCTGTCCAGACCGAACAAAAAGGGTGTATAGAGAATTACACCAGGGAGTTGGTGGGTCCAACTCTGGCTTAGTGGGTCTAAGCCAGTAGGTCTGGGTGGGTCCGAAGGGGCCCTAGCGCTCTGGTGTGTGTTTCTATAGAAAATAAAGTGTAACTCTCTCTACACCCAAACTGTTACTTTATTTTTTCTTCCACAGTCGCAATGCCCTGGTGAAACCTTTCACCATGTTTGTCATTGAATGCACCAAGATCAGCAGGGAAGAAGTCCAAGTGTGAATGCAGAAATGGTGGTGAACGTGTTCAGGTTCCCACTATGTCAGGCTTTACAGTCCCGCTCCATGGGCTGTTGTTAACCTTGAGGTACTTCTCTTTCACCCGGACTGACAAGTGGTATTTCTGTTCCAGCAACCGTCCATGCCGGAGTATTATTCACCACATACGA
The DNA here is from genome assembly GCA_018136845.1 of Heterotis niloticus. NCBI lineage: Eukaryota > Metazoa > Chordata > Actinopteri > Osteoglossiformes > Osteoglossidae > Heterotis > Heterotis niloticus. The sequence continues at coordinate 10,453 of JADBHE010000722.1, read as the reverse complement.
ATCCTTCGTTGGGTGAATATAGAAGCCGTCACACTTCCGTACCTTACAGAACTCTTCCAGGATGCTGATGTTATTGGCCATTCCCTCCCACGAGCTGTTCACCATCACCAAATCATCCGCAAAAGCCAGGGCAGTCAGATGGGCTGAACCCATACTGTAGCTACAACCAAGCCATTCCAGCCTTTGGATGAAGGGATCCAGAGCGAAACTGAATAGTGAAGGGGACAGACAATCCTCCTGTTTAACCTTCCCTGGTTATTAGCCTCCAGGTACCAACGTCGATCATCTCTCTGGGGTTCGTTGACTTTGGAATTAGTATCGTGCAACATCTCTGGAAAACCTTTGGTACAACTCCCGAGACCAGCTATGAGCTGAAGACTGAGACCAACCTCACGCCTTTGGGTCCTTCTCGGCAATCGCCCTTTTGTCTGTTGAGGCCCGAGGGAGATGCGTTCGAAACCTGGCAGACATTTCAACCACTTCCTGAGCAGTGATGAGCCGGCCCCAAAGTAGAATTGTCAGAGACATAAGAGAGTTTGAACTTGCCCAGATCTTTAAATTTGACAACACCTTTTCATTTCCTTCTAAATGTTTCAAATACATCATCTGGTGGCATCTGGCACGAATGGTTGTTCTCTCCGTCCAACACCATGGCTGCCAGTTTTGCAGGATCACTACGAAACAACTACTGATGCTTACAAATTTGACCCCTTTTGATTGCGAGCCTTTTTTCCTACACAGCATGGGCAGTTCAGGTTACCATTCCCTTCCCTCTGGCGGTACTGTGTTCCAGGCGACTGTACGCCTGAGTCGGTGCAGAGAGATTCTGACCTCCGAAAGACCTTCAACCCAAGCAGGGCCCCCCTCTACTGACATGCCTGAATCTGAAAGCTGAAGCTTTGATTTTGAATTTTTGTCATATTTCATACCACAAATAAATTTCTGATCATTAAAAATAACCTTCATTTTTTCACATAATTCAAGAAAACAATTTTTTCCAATTTTACACAATGTAAAAATAAATGGTAAACTGTTTCCTTCTCCCCATAAAAGGCACATTTGTCATCGGTATCCCTTTGAATTTTACTTAAAAACATATTTGTTGCAATGACTCTCTTTATAAAATTCTCTCCATGCTGGTCTGATCTCCCCTGCCAAGTAGGAAATCTTAACCCAAATGAGATGTAAATCCTTCTTTGTTAGTGATCCAAAGACCATACTTTTCTCACTTTTAAACTTTAAGATAGAATCTATCCCCACACTGTCAGTGTCCACCTTGGGTTGCACCTCTGGTTCAGAAAATGAGGTCTCGTCATCGTTTTTTTTTTTTTTTTTTTAATGTGAAGATCTCGAATCTAAGCAAATCCCAGTTAATCTCACAAAGTCATTTTACAAAAAGGATAAACAGTTGACATTTCTTAATGTAATACCCAGTACTGAAGCCAGTACGGTGGCATCTTTAAAAACCAGTTTGTCTTCTAGAAACTGCGAAAACTACAATGCCAAATTTTATCAAAATATTTACAAAACTAACAAACAAAGGACATGTGAACACTGAATTATAAATTATTGGCTCATTCATTAGTGAAGGGGATCTGGATGGCACTCTTTGGGGGAAAAAGAACTCCAGGTTAGTAACAGTCCTCTGTAGAATTTGGGTGAAGTTTTCTTACATTCATTGCCAGTAACTGCACATCCAAGCCAACATTTTCAATCTGATGCAAAAAAGAAAAGGCTAACTTTTTCCAAATTAGGGGATCAGAAGAGAAAAAAAAAAACTTCAATTTGAAACTTACTGCCTTATTGCAGACATTGACAACCCCCTGCCCTTCTTCCTCCACCGGTAAACAGTCAACCCCCTTCTTGAGCCAATGAACACCATTCCAAAAAAATCAACTAAGCTCTTCTGCTTGATGTGCAGCAGCCCCGGAGGTGGATCGACACTCATCGGTTCGTGCCACAGCATGGAGGTGACTAGATTACTAATAAATAGGATTCTGCCACGAAAACAAAGTTTAGGCGCGATCCATTTCTGCATCCTTTGCTCAATTTGTTTTAATGTGGCCTCCCAGGTGTCCTTCCCAGTGTCTTCCCCACCCAGCACAACCCCAAGGTAACAAAATGCTTTTCTATTCCATCTCAGCCCAGCTGGTAAGACTGGCAGTGGACAATGTCCCCAGTCTCTTAGTAGGTACCCATTCCCCTTGTCCCAATTAACCTTAGCAGAAGACGCGCCTTCAAACCACATTAGACATTCACAAACAGTTACAACACCTGGTCTGGACTTAACAAATACAATGACTTCATCTGCATAGGCTAGAAATTTAAAACTTTGGTCTTTACACAGAGGAATTGTGAATCCCTGCAGGTTTTTTCCAAGTTGCAAAAGAAAAGGTTCAATAGAAATGGCATACAACATTCCAGACAGAGGACACCCCTGTCCAATTCCACTGCTCGCTTCAAAAGGCCTGCTTAACACATCATTGATTTTTAGGACCCCAAATATATTGGAATATACATGAGTACTACCCTTTTTTGAGAGAAATCTTTAAGTTAAGCTTTAAATGAAAGATTGTACTATGTGGGGATGACACCAAAGATGGCAGCTGGAGGGCAGGAAGGACCATCTCCCCCGGAGAAGCAGGAGAAGACTGCAGCCCAGGAGTCCTCTGCTAAAGAGATGGCTATAGCAGAAGATCAGCAGGGGACTGGAGGACTGCCTGCTGCCATGACTGCATCTCCAATGCCGATTGGAGGTGGAGGATCGGTGGTGGAGGTGGCGGCAGAGGAGAAAACAGAAAACAGTGCAGAAACAGCAGCGGAAGCAGTGGTCCTGTCAGCAGTGGCCAGGCCTGAAGAAGGACCTCTGCCTACCACACCAGAGGGACAGCAGAAGAGAAGGCACCCTCGTCCTCAGTTAAAATGAAGAACATCACTAGATTTTGGTGGAAGCATGGTGAGGCGGCAGAGGATTTCCCCAACCGGGTTTCTTTTGTTAGGGAGATCGTTTTCAAGGTCAAATTGTCTGCATCCAAGGCAGTCATCCTCAGCGATATGTTGATGTGACCGTGTTGTCAGAGGAGACCTGCAAGCAAGTGGTAAAGACCTGCAATAGAGAGAGAGAGAGAAGGGTCTTTACAAGATTGAGCATCTCTGGTGGACTGCCAGGAAGGCAAGGCAAGGCAAGGCAAAGCAAGGCAAGGCAAGGCAAGGCAGGAGTTTATTGTCATTTCGTCCATCTACACAGTACATGGCGAAACGAGACAACGTTCCTCCAGGACTATAGGTGCAACACAACGTGGCACAGCAGGAGAAAAGACAAAGGAATGTAGTGCAAATGTTACCAAATAAATACAATAAATAGTAGTAATGAATAGTTTAAATAGGAAATGTGGCTCTGTATGGGCAAGGAGTCCTGCAGTTGCTGCTCTCAAGCTTAACAGAGGAATATAAATGTGCGAAGGTGTGATTAGAATTGCAGCTGTCAGGTAGTAAGGATGAGGTTGTAAGAGGCTTGGTTCCTAGGATAGTTACAGGTAGGAAATGGGATGCGAGGCAGGCGGTAAAGGAAGCGAAAGCAGACTTGAGGCAGCTGGAATTGGTCGGGAAGGTACAGCAGGGACGGGAAGGTCTCGGGTACCGGATAGGAGACCCTATGTGGAGCAAGGCAGGCTCGATAGAGAGAAGGAGGTTGGTGCTAGGGCAGGTGCGTCAGCAGGAAGAAAGAAATAGGTGTGTCAGGGCGGTCTCACAGGGGAAGCAAGGACAGTGGGTAAACTGGGATGGGGTGGAAAGGAGGAGGCTGAGCTGGAGGGAACTGTGGAAAATGGATGCATATCAAATAAGGTTCCTATTAGGAGCGGTTTACGATGTGCTGCCATCACCTCAGAACCTGAAGCAGTGGGGGGGTGAGGACTCCGCTTGTACTCTGTGCTCAGAGGTTGGGGCTCTGAAACACATTTTAGTAGGTTGCAAGATTAGTTTGGCGCTGGGCAGGTTTACATGGAGGCATAACCAGGTGCTAAGGTGCCTGGCGGCAGCCATTGAAGATTGGAGGAGGCAGGTATGCTCAGGGCAGGAGGTTGAAGGTACAGTGGTACAGTTTGTTAGGGAAGGTGGGAGGAGTAGATATAGAGGTAGGAAGGAGTTAGGTGTAGTAAGGGGGGCTAGAGACTGGGAGATGCAGGTGGACCTGGGAGGAAGATTAGTGGTGCCCCAGGAAATAGTTAATACAAGCTTGAGACCAGACATGGTGCTGTGGTCAGCAAGCCAACGGGTGGTGTACTTCATAGAACTCACGGTTCCGTGGGAAGGATCGGTGGACGACACTCATGAGAGGAAGAAGCTTAGATATAGCGAGTTAGCGGCAGAAGTAGGGGGGCGGGGCTGGAACGCGAAGGTGAGGCCAATTGAAGTCGGTTGCCGTGGGTTTATAGCCCGATCTACTCTTAATTTGCTGCGCGAACTCGGGATTCGGGAGCGGAAGTTGCAACGGGCGGTGAAGGAATTGTCACAGGCTGCGGAGCAAGGAAGTCTCTGGATCTGGAATAAGAGGACCAGCGCGGATGGTAGCGGGGCGGCGAAGCGATTAGCAGGTGGGTGCCGGTGGGAGCATTAGCACGTAGGTGTCATGGCGGCTAGTGTATTGGCGTATAGTTGTTAGCGAATAGGTGTGACGGCGGTTAGCTGTTAACAGGCGATGTAGTTGGTGATGAAGTAAAGTAGGTGGCCAGGGGCTTCCTTTGAGTCGGCGGGTAGAAAAAGCAGTGAGGGTGAGGACGCTGAGGTAAAGGGTCGGTAATATGAGAAGCGGCGGGGAGGCGCAGTGGTGCGCGCGGTAATGGAGGGGAGCAGCTCCGGGACGCCTGAGCCGCGGTTGAGCCTTCTGGAGGTGTCGTGGGCATAATTCGACGAAACGCCGACGAAGGAAGGTGCCCACTTGATTCCACAAACGTCTTATATTTGCACTGAAGTTCATTTAAACGATTGCTATTAAACTTCCCAAAAACATCCAGACCCATACAGATTGAAGGAGGATTTCAGATTTACATACAAAAATTCTTACTGACTGAAACGCCAGGGCCATTGGGAAAAAAAAAAGAGCGGCAGAAGGGCGGGGCAATATTTAAATCGTGTTTCTGCGCATTCTGATTGGCTCCTGCAGCCAGGAATACCTCAGTGTATGATAGGATATAAAGTCCATCTTTGGATAGGTGCGTCTCTGCATACTTTAAAGGAATACGTAAACAAAACCCTGTAATTCAAATTTTGCAGCATCACACAGACTCCATAATCTTTTCCTTTTTAAAAAATAAGTGTTTAATGTAAATAAACGGTTCGCAAAAGTATTTTTAAATTGCAAAGCGCTGTATTTGAAGTCAACCAGCAGGAAACAAATAGCACGCAGCCGCACAAGATACAGCTGTAGTGCATTGTGGGTAGGGGTGGGCGAATCGATCCAAATATCAATAGTATTGATCCTAACGTTGGTATTGGTATCGGACTGACACTAGCGCAATGAGATCGATACTTTACTTGCAGTTTCTCTCCTCTCTGTTCAGTGCATTACTCCCATCTCATCAAAAAGCAGACATGTGTGCAAACAGCACTCCTCCTCTTCAGCTCAGTGGCACTGAACAGGTGCACTGCACACACATTTGGGCTGCAGTGAGTGAGTGAGAGGGAATTGAATGTTAAAAGCCCTTTATTGGGTCAAACGTGTACTATCATAGACAAACAGATTAGAGAAACAAATCCTTCAGATATTACATCAGACAACATAGGAAAACAAAACAAAAACAAAATCAGAAAGTTAGATGCAAGCTGCCATTTTCCTTGTCAATAGTGCATAAAAGTCCATTTATCCCCCAAGTGTCAATAAATACAGGCAGGTTCCCCACTAGAATGTAATATGAGTATTTGATTCGCAGTCTTGCAGCCACTAAGTCTTTGAACGTTGCCATCACATCCACTGCAGCTTCTCCTGTCATCTTAATTTTCCTCGACTTCCAAATCAATAATTTTGCCGTAGCAGATAAAAAATGAAGCAAAACTCCAGCCTGGTTCTGTCCCAGCTGTGTACCTTGGCTCAAAAATAAAACACTGAAAAGAGAAGGTGCCCCCTAAAGCTGAAAACCAATGTTCAATAGGAAAAGGAAAAGCAATAGGAAAAGATGTCTGAGCCGTGTACATTCCATGAAAAGATGGAAAAGTGTCTCAGGCTTTGAATAGAAAGAGCAGTCTTCTCCAACACTAGGGTCAATGTGCACCAGATGCCTGTTTGTGGCTATCACCCCATGCACTATCTTCCACTCTAGTTCGCCTGTCTGTTTATCAATTGGACATTTATATAAGAATTGCCGACAGCCTTTAGGGGAGAACTGCTGCCAAAGACCACCTGCTAGCTGGATTCCAAGATGGCGTGGCCACGCCCAGACGCCTACCTGATCGCTCCAGGAAGACTGTGCATCTCTTCTTTAATTTCTTTAATTTTCTACCTATTATTCCCTCACACATCAACGGGACTGGTACTGTATGACAGCGCGACACTTCGGGAAATTGGGAATCAGATTCCTTACGTGGTTTCTGAACTCTTCAAACCCGATTTGTCATGGCCGGCTGAGATACTCCGGGCGGCGGTTCGTGACAAAGAACGCGACCAAGACCCCCCACGACGCACAAAGAAACATCGGGGGACCCGCGCCGGAGTTCGGAACAGACTGCGGAAACGAGTTCATCTGAGTTCATCGCCCTCCACTGCCCAGCATTCTGCTCGCGAACGTTCAGTCGTTGGAAAACAAGCTGGACGATTTGAGAGCAAGGGTGACTTTCCAAAGAGACGTGAGGGACTGTAATATCCTGTGTTTCACCGAGACATAGCTGACCCCCCTTGTGCCGGACCAGGCAGTGACTCCGTCGGACTCATTCTCTGTGTTTCGCATAGACAGAACGGCGGAGGCCAACAAATCCAAAGGTGGGGGAGTCTGTTTCATGGTGAACACTAAGTGGTGCGAGGTGATGAGCGTTTCTGTTCTTTCTCGGTCCTGCTCACCTCATCTGGAGCATCTGACCATCAAGTGCCGTCCTTTCTACCTGCCTCGGGAGTTCAGCTTGGTTATCGCCACGCCGGTTTATATTCCGCCTCATGCAGACATTGGCACAGCCCTGTCTGAACTGCACGAGGCACTCAACACTACTCAACACAACCATCCGGACGCAGCAACCATAGTGGTTGGGGACTTTAATAAAGCGAACCTCAGACAAGTCATGCCGGACTTATACCAACATGTCTCGTGCATGACTAGAGGGAACAACACGCTGGACCACTGCTACACGCCGTACGAGCAGGGCTAGAAAGCTGTCCCACAGCCGGCGATTGGGAAGTCGGACCACAACGCTGTTTTCCTCGTGCCAGCTTACAAACAGAAGTCTCGTCTTGAGGCTCCGGCCACGAGGGAGGTAAAGCGCTGGTCTGCCCAATCAGAAGCCGCGCTACAGGATGATGTCGCTCGATGACGTCGACTGGTATATGTTTAGGACAAGTTCGGATGACGTCAACGAGTTCGCGGAGGTAGTGGTCAGCTTTGTGAGCGTGCTAGAAGACAATATTGTCCCCACGGTTACGATTAAGAGCTTTGCCAACCAAAAACCGTGGATCGATGGTACGGTCCGCAAAGCAGTGAATGCGCGCACTGCTGCGTACAACGCAGGTCTCGCCACCGGCGACATGAGCGCTTACAAAGCGGCTAAATATGGCGTACAGCGTGCAGTGAAGGACGCGAAGCGCTGGTACCGGGAGCAGGTCAAGTCGCTTTTCCACCAGGGTGACGCATTCTATGCCCGCTTCGAGTCCGATTGCGCTAAAGTCACCCACGACAGCAGCGAAAGCAGCGAGACCCGCAGCCTGGAAAAGGAATGTGGTGACTTCATCCCTGTCACCCAGTCCGATGTGCGGAGGGAGCTGAAGCGCGTCAACATCAGGAAAGCGCCGGGGCCGGACGGCATCTCCAGGCGCCTGTTGCGCTGCTGCGCCGACCAGCTGGCCGGAGTTCTCACAGCCATCTTCAACGAGTCTCAGTCCACAGTCCCTCTGTGCTTTAAAACATCCACCATTGTCCCGGTACCAAAGAACAATAAGCCCTCATGCCCAAATGACTACCGGCCCATTGCACTGACCTCGGTAGTCATGAAGGTCTTTGAGAGACTCATCAAAGCCATCATCACAGCTACCATCTCCAGCCTTGTAGACCCACTTCAGTTTGCCTACCGCCCCAATAGATCCACGGATGATGCCATATCCCACGTCCTGCACACCACCCTCAGTCATGTGGACAGGAAACAGGGGAACTATGTGAGACTGCTGTTCATTGATTATAGTTCAGCTTTCAACACCATTGTCCCCCATAGACTGTTCACTAAACTGAATGACTTGGGATTGAACCGCCACCTGCGTGCCTGGGTTCTCAGTTTCCTCACAGGCAGACCGCAGGTGGTGAGAGTCAGTAGTTGCACCTCCGACATCATCATACTCAACACAGGAGCTCCACAAGGATGTGTACTTAGCCCTCTGCTCTATGCCCTCTACACTCATGACTGTGTGGCCAAGCACGCTTCCAACTCCATCATCAAATTTGCTGACGACACGGTGGTGCTGGGCCTCATCTCCAACAACGATGAGACAGCATACTTAGAGGAGGTGGAAAACTTGGCATCATGGTGCCAGGAGAACTGCCTCCAACTGAATGTCGGCAAAACTAAAGAGATGGTGATGGACTTTGGTAGGCGACAGCAGTGGTCTTACACCCCCCTTAAAATCAACGGGACTGCAGTGGTGAGCAGTTACAAATACCTGGGTGTTCATGTCACTGAGGACTTGACATGGATCGTACACATCCAAGCTCAGGTCAGTAGAGCAAAGCAGCGGCTCTACCACCTCAGGCAGCTGAGGAAGCTACAGGTCTCTCCGGCGATCCTTAAAACGTTCTACTCTGGTGCTGTACAAACTGTTCTGACTCAGAACATCATCTCCTGGTTTGGGAACAGCTGTGCTCGAGACATCAAGACACTGCAGAGAGTGATCCGAGCAGCGGAACGCTGCACCAGATCTGATCTGCCATCCCTACAAGACATCTACACTAGGAGATGCAGGACCAGAGTGATATAGTGACCAGAGTGATCTGCATCTTTCTCTGTCACACTCACCACCTGCATGTCCTCTTTCACCACTTCCACAAATCTCCTCTTAGGCCTTTCCTCTTTTCCTTTTGTCTGACAGCTCCATCCCTAGCATCCTTCTCCAATATATCCAGCATTTCTCCCTTGCACATGTCCAAACCAACGCAATTTCACCTCTCTGACTTTGTTTCTAAACCATCCAACCTGTGCTGACCCTCTAATATACTCATTCTGTGCTTCCAAATTGTGACAAACAGCTGTGTTTGTTGTAAAAGTGAAAAAATGCAGAATTGTGTTTTTATATTTATTTTTATATTTACAATGCTAAAAAGTGTTTAAACACAATTAGAACCATGTTATTCTCACTTTTACTGCATTTGTGCTTCAAAATTGTGACAAACAGCTGTGTTTGTTGTAAAAGTGAAAAAATGCAGAATTGTATGTTTTTATATTTATTTTTATATTTACAATGCTAAAAAGTGTTTAAAAACAATTAGAACCATGTTTTTCTCACTTTTACTGCATTTGTGCTTCCAAATTGTGAGAAAGTGCTGTGTTTGTTGTAAAAGTGAATAAATGGAAAATCATAAGTTTTTACATTCATTTATCACTAAGCAGTTCCAAAAAGTGTTCAGAAATAATGAAAAACAGGTTGTTCTCACTTTCACGTATTTGTGCTTCAAATGTGTGACAAACAGCTGTTTTTCTTGTAAATGTGAATAAACACAGAATTATACATTTTTACTATTGAAAATTTGTAGGCTGACCTGAATTGCATTTTTGAGGGCACAGCGGAATATTCCAGAATCTATTCTACCTGAACAAGAGGAAGCTGCAACCACACCACAAACCTGAGACTTTGAAATACATCAAAAGCAAAAAACATCATATCTGATAAATGTGATCCTCACAATGCGTAATAGCAGAGGACCTGCATAAGCAAACGTTTTATATTAACTTTCCAATTACTTAACTCTGTACTACCTTAACTGTTCTTTTTGGTCTTCCATCTGTCACAGCAAGGACCTTGAAAAGCAGCCATGCAAGTCAAGTCATGTCAAGTCAATACAAGTAGTGGTTTATTGTCATTTCAAAGGTCTACCCAGTGCTTAGTGAAACAAAACAGAATTTTTCCAGGACCAAGGTGCAGCACATGAACACAAGTATGACAAGAAACAAAATATACAGAGTGCAAATTTTTTTAAAAAGTGTCAACACATCAACAATGGCAAAACCTGAAAATACAATGCAAGAAACAAATAAAAATACTGCTATGCTG
>JADBHE010000071.1:0-23837 GCA_018136845.1 Heterotis niloticus | reverse complement strand
TGTGTGTGTGTGTGTGTGTGTGTGTGTGTGTGTGTGTGTGTGTGTGTTACATCGCTGTATAAATGGGAACGAGTGGCCCAGAGAGACATTCTGTGGCCTGGAATGAGTCAGAAGCCTTGGATGTCAGCAGGGCAGGGTTCTAGGGGGATGTTCTTGTCGCACAGGGAGTATCTCCACAGTCTGGTTAAGTTCAGCCTGGTTTTATTTCCACTGCACTCCATGACTACTGTTGGTTTCAGGTACTGATTGTGGAGAATCCTGGTTTTTTGGAGACAGAATAATAAGGATGGAGATTTTCAGCCAAGTCATATTTATTTTATAGCACTTTCTCACTTTTTTACTCTTAACTTATAATTAAAGCTGCATGAATGCTTCATACACACCCTGCGTATATTTGGTTTTCTGTTATATACACACAGAACCTCAAGCTTGAACCCTTTGTGTCATACGTGAAACAAATTGAGTTTAGCTGCACTGAAGCTCGTCCCCGAATTCAAACCCTAAGAGGTCTAACATTTTTGTGCTGCTTTCTGGTCCCCAGAAGACAAGTGCAGTTGACAGGATGAAGGAGGAGAACCTGCTTCGCCGGAGGTTTTCCCTGTGCCCAACAACGAGCACCCCGCAGAAGCTGGACCCACGCGCCTTCACACAAAACCTGTCCTACACCGGTGACCAGGACATGTATCCCCTAAGCCCAGGTAACCCACCATCATTCATCTGGACAGCTACTTGGGAAAGTGACCGTTCATATTTTATAGTGAGGGGTATTCCAGTCAAGTCACTGGAAGATCTTTACTGAGACCTTTCTCTGCATCCTGTTAGTTGGCATGTTTTATATATATATATATATATATATATATATGAGAGAGAGAGAGAGAGCACGCGCACACCTTAGCCAGTAAGTTTTAAATATAGTATTACTGTAATGACTATTTTCTTGCAGGCTATTAATATTAAATGGAAGGAGGAACACCACTTGATCTCATTTTGCTATTAAAATAGCCACAACATGGCCCATCTCAGTATGTCCCTTGCTAGCTTTGCTTCTTGCTAAATATCTGAAGTTATATGGCAGCAGGTGGCCTAGTGGTTAAAGCTGCCTCCCTCTTTGACTCAAAGGATGCAGATTCGAAACCCATCTCCTGCTGTAGTTTCCTTGGTCCAGGTGCTCACCCTGACTAGTATAATTGATACACAAAAATTATGCTGCTGAAAAATGTGTAAATTATTGTTAGCTATTTTGGGAATACTGTAAACTGAATAACTGTATGTGATGAATTTCACTCCAGAGACTCTTGTTAAGATTGTCATAGGATGCGGGGTGTGCATATTGTAGGGAATTGCAATGCCAGTTGGTGCTGGTGCTCATTCTTCTTTTCCTGCAAAACAAATGGGCTTTGAACTTTGTTAATATTACGCGGGAATGAGCCAGATTGTTTAGTCGTGACTCTTTTTGGCTGTTTATTCAGTGCAGATGATGTATATTTTCGAGCATACTTGGCGCTTCATTTTCCAGATGATGAAGATGACTATGTGTGTTGTGTGTGTGGGTGTGTGACTGGCAGGCGGAGACATGGAGAGGAACGAACTGCCCATGCTGAGGGATGAAGTGAGCCCCGCTCATTCTCCAAGCAGCAAGGTTAGTACGTTACAGCACCACCCGTATGCCCAAAATCGGCTTGTGGCACCAACGGAGAGGGCATGCCTCTCGACAGGGCACCTTCCGTTAGTTACCCACTGCAGTTCACCAGAATTCCCAGGAGGGGAGCAGCTACTAGTACGCAGACCCCCACAATTTAATTTTTTCCCCATTTCTTCAGGTTGGAAGTTAGTTTTTTATTTTCCTACCCTCAGTTCTCAGTTGGCTTTCTCATGTACTGCGTACACACCTTTGTCTTTTTGGTTTTTATCACTGCTTTAGTGCCTGTTCCTTTGTCTCTGTTGTGGAGAGCAATTTATAAATGTCTATTGACCTCAACTGAATTATATTATAGGTAGGAGAGTACAGGAACTTGTTTTTTGTGCCCAAAAAATGCAGAATTTTGACTGGTTGTTTATCACCAAGGCATTACAGCACAACTGCAGTTACCGCTGCACCGTAATTCAGGTGAATGCTGCAAATGAGTTCGGGTTGTGACCGGCTGCTTGGCTACGTGGCATTTTGGCCGTAGCAGCTGAGCTCAAAATGTGGTGGTACTGGACTGTGTTGACAGAACAGAGGAGAGACGAATGTTGGCCCCAACCTCGCTGTCCTGGCCAGAGTGGCGCTTTCAGACCACAACGTGGGCTGAGAAGGACTTGCAGCCATGTCTCTGCACACACTTAAGGTTACTGACAGGCTGGGAGACAGATCATCCATCCAAGGCCAAGGAGCGCGCAGCTCGCATTTCGGATCATTTCACTTTGTCCTCCATTTCGACTTGTGGCTTGTAAAAAAAAAAAAAAAAAAAAAAAACAAAGGGGGGGGGGGGGCTTTAGCTGAAGGTTATTGCCAAGGGTTTGTTTCAAGGTTGCCAGAGGAGGACGGCTTCACTGCATAATCCACCAGGTGTAAGGCACACTCATTGTTATTAAAATGAAGATTTTACATTAAAATTTAAAATTAGAAACTGAATATTTAGCAGATGCTTTTATTCAAGGTGACCAAATATACTAATATACTTACATTTATCATGACTTCCATACAACATAGCAAGGTCACTTACACACAGATAGTTTAGGGTAATTGGGCTGCCTGAAACATGTCTTTGGACTATGGGAGGAAATTGGAGCACTCAGAGGAAACACGGGGTTCAGCCCCCACTTTGCAACACTAGCGCTAAGAGACTTCCAGCGGACAGTACAGTTCAGTACAGATGACTGCTGGCCTCTGTTCGTGTTTCTATTAAATAATGGTATCGATCTCCCTTGCCTGCTTCTCCGCAGCGCTCATTATAGAGGCCATTTACCCCTCACACGCTTGTCACAGCCTAGATTTATGTCTGGGATGCTTCGGTTCTGAGCTCCATAACACAGGCTGATGGACCAAAGGCTTTGTGAGTCCAGTGTAGAGCAGCCTGTTGGTAACTCAGAAGGTCCAGTGTGGATGCAGACTGTTAAGAAAAATTGCTCTGGTGAATGCAGGAATATGGCCATGCCTACCTGCGAGTATTGGCCACACCTGAGCATCATTAAAGCCCTCTTTTTAATTTCGATTTTGAAGAAAACCCCTCTGTAAGTCTGCCCTGCATTATATGATTTCAGGTCAGTCCCCAAACCCAGCACACCCTGCAGGCCATATTCACTTCAACCTGAGTCTCTACAGGCTTGGTTCAGTGGTATGTTTACCCTGTTTTGGAGATACCCTCACATGGTTGAACTGAGCTTTTGTCCAGGTTTGGGAGTACAGAAACACATGAATCTCTGTGTGTATTTTTCCCAAGTGCCTGTTACTAGACACAAGATCCCTGCTCGGAAGGCGGGAGAGGATGCTGTGATGCGACCCAGTCGGCATTCAGGGCAACCAAGTGACATGTGTGAGGAACGTTATCATCTTCCTCCCCTCTCCAGGAATCACGGGTCATGAATGGACAGGAGAAGGAATGCAACTCGCCTACAGAGAAGCTGGCCCGGAAGGAATCCCTAAAAGTCGGTGGCTTTTCCCTCCAGTTCTTGTTAAATTTCGATTGGTGGTGCTTCTCGGCTACATTTGCGTCACACCACCAGCATTAGCTTGGCTACACCGCCACCTAGTGGTAGACAAGGCTTAAAAGTGGGTTGACGTATACGAATATTCAACCACTCTTCCCATGTGTAAGATGAGCATTTCTTTGTGCTGCGCATAGGTCCAAAAGAAGAATTATCGACAGGAGAAGAAAAGGGCTGCCAAAGAATTATTCAGTGCTCTGGAGGACCCCAGCGTGGTCATTATGTCTAGTTGGCTGAAGGTGTGGAACTACCATTAAGTGGAAAAACATTATTTTATTTCCTCTCTTATGGGGGTCATTGTCACTTCAAGCAGCTGTTTGATGGTTTATGGCTTAACGGTTATGGGAAGTGTGTGGGTGAGGACTCACGGTGAGATCCCTTGTAGATCCGCGGTACTCTGAAGAGCTGGACCAAACTGTGGTGCGTGCTGAAACCCGGCGTTCTCCTCATCTACAAGACGGCCAAGGTGGACCACTGGGTGGGAACCGTCCTGCTGACGGCCTGCAAGCTCATCGAGAGGCCTTCGAAAAAGGACGGCTTCTGCTTCAAGCTCTACCACCCACTAGACAAATCCATATGGGCCATGAAGGTAGGAGACAGCTTGGGGATCGCTCTCTTCCTCATTTGTTACCCACAAGCTGCCTAGCAGTGGCCTTTAACACAGTTAAACCATGAATGGCTACATTATGGAGAAAATGATATACAGAACTAATATAATTATAATTATAACCTGCTGACCATTCGTGGGTAGTTCCAGAAAAGGAACACTCGGGAGCCTGAATTGCAGGAAAACAAAGTTTGTTTCTCCAAACCATGTTTATGAAGAGGAACCGGCGCTGGCAGGTGGCCTTAGATAGCAGAATTCACAGAGCACAACAACATGTCCGGCAAAAAGGAAAACTATAAGGTGGAGTTCAGGGAGGAATTAAGACAGGCATTGGGTGGCAGTGAAAAGTTACCAGTGAGCTGGGCATCTACAGCAGAAGTAAGGGAGACAGCTAGAAAGGTGCTTGGTGTGACATCTGGACAGAGGAAGGAGGACAAGGAAACCTGGTGGTGGAATGAGGAAGTACAGGTGAATATACAGAGGAAGAAGCTGGTGAAGAAGAAGTGGGATAGACAGAGATGAAGAATGTAGACAGGAGTACAAGGAGATGAGGCATAGGGCGAAGAGAGAGGTGGCGAAGGCTAAAGAAAAGGCGTATGGTGAATTGTATGAGAGGTTGGACACTAAGGAGGGAGAAAAGGACCTGTACCGATTAGCTAGGCAGAGGGACCGAGCTGGGAAAGATGTGCAGCAGGTCAGGGTGATAAAGGATAGCAATGGAAATGTAATCACAAGCGAGGAGAGTGTGTTGACCAGATGGAAAGAGTACTTTGAGGGGCTGATGAATGAGAGAACGAGAAGGTTGGATGATGTAGGGATTATGAATAGGGGAGTGCAATGGATTAGCAAGGAGGAAGTTAGGACAGCTATGAAGAGGATGAAGAATGGAAAGGCTGTTGGCCCAGATGACATACCTGTGGAAACATGGAAGTGTTTAGGAGAGATGGCAGTGGAGTTTTTAACCAGATTGTTTAATGTAATCTTGGAAAGTGAGATGATGCCTGAGGTGTGGAGAAGAAGTGTACTGGTACCAGTTTTTAAGAATAAGGGTGATGTGCAGAGCTGTAGTAACTACAGAGGGATAAAACTGATCAGCCACAGCATGAAGTTATGGGAAAGAGTAGTGGAAGCTAGGTTAAGAAGTGAGGTGACGATTAGTGAGCAGCAGCATGGCTTCATGCCGAGAAGGAGTACTACAGATGCGATGTTTGCTCTGAGGGTGTTGATGGAGAAGTACCGAGAAGGTAAGAAGGAGTTGCATTGTGTCTTCGTGGACTTAGAGAAAGCATATGACAGGGTACCTAGAGAGGAGCTGTGGTATTGTATGAGGAAGTCGGGTGTGCCAGAGAAGTATGTAAGAGTAGTACAGGATATGTACAAGGACAGTGTGACAGTGGTGAGGCTTGCGGTAGGAGTGACAGATGCTTTCAAGGTGGCAGTAGGATTACATCAAGGATCAGCTTTGAGTCCTTTCTTGTTTGCAATGGTAATGGACAGGTTGACAGATGAGATCAGACAGGAGTCACCGTGGACTATGATGTTTGCGGATGACATTGTGATCTGTAGTGAGAGTAGGGAGCAGGTTGAGGAGACCCTGGAGAGGTGGAGATGTGCTCTAGAGAGAAGAGGAATGAAGGTCAGTAGGACTAAGACAGAATACATGTGCATAAATGAGAGGGAGGACAGAGGAATGGTGAAGATGCAGGGAATAGAGTTGGTGAAGGTGGGTGAATTTAAATACTTAGGATCAACAGTCCAGAGTAATGGGGAGTGTGGAAAAGAGGTGAAGAAGAGAGTGCAGGTAGGGTGGAGTGGGTGGAGAAGTGTCAGGAGTGATTTGTGAAAGAAGGGTACCAGCAAGAGTGAAAGGGAAGGTCTATAAGATGGTAGTGAGACCAGCTATGCTTTATGGGTTGGAGACAGTGGCACTGACCAAAAGACCAGAGGCAGAGCTGGAGGTGGCAGAGTTAAAGATGTTAAAATTTGCATTGGGTGTGAAGAGGATGGACAGGATTAGAAATGAATATATTAGAGGGTCAGCCCAGGTTAGACGGTTTGGAGACACAGTCAGAGAGGCAAGATTGCGTTGGTTTGGACATGTGCAGAGGAGAGATTCGGGATATATCGGGAGAAGGATAGTAGGGATGGAGCTGCCAGGCAAGAGGAAGAGAGGAAGGCCTAAGAGGAGATTTATGGATGTGGTGAAGGAGGACATGCATGTGGTGGGGATGACGGAGAGAGATGCAGAGGACAGGAAGAAGTGGAAACAATTGATCCGCTGTAGCGACCCCTAACGGGAGCAGCCGAAAGAAGAAGAAGACAACAGCATGTCCGGCCCAAAGCTCTCAAACACATAGGGAACGCAGAGAGGGTCAACAACCCCCCCCCAACAGATAGACACAACTGTTTACAGTCATAGCAGCAGTGCATTATGGGAAGCAACCCCCCCCCAGGCAAGTACAATTCTATTCTAATTTCCTAAATAGCTCCTGCACATTCATCGGCAATGAAAACGTTGCTGACTGGACAACCAACAGAGTCGCAGGGGCCAGTCGCCAATCACATTATATTTGAATTTGTCTTAACACAGGGTGTCTTGTTGTAAAGCTTTTAATAATAGCATAAATGCAGATTTAAGGAAGTGTGAAACTGTGCTGCTTTCTACCTTGTCAATATGATTGAGTCATTTTTCTCTGCCACTCCTAAATTTTATTGATATACAAAATCAGTAACAGCAGTTAACAACAATACCGTGTTAAAATGTTTTTAAAAAAACTGCAAACAAGACACATTGGAGTAACCGGTGTTGCTTATTACTAAGAGGTTTGTGCGTGTGAACCACATTAAATTGTGCCGAAATCAATTTTTGATGCACTTTGTAGATTTTTTTTTTTTTTGCAGTTTTTTTGTGAAAAGTTGCAAATGATGTGAAAAGATGTAGATTTATAATTAGAGAATTTTTACTGTGATGAACTTTGAGCTGAGGATTGCCTGCTGTATCTGCAGGGTCCCAAGGGGGAAAATGTGGGCTCCATCACTCAGCCACTGCCCAGCAACTACCTGATCTTCAGAGCCACGTCTGAGTCCGACGGTCAGTGTGACTGGAGCGTATTTCTTTTTTTTGTGTGTGTGTGTGTGTGTGTGTGTGTGTGTGTGTTTGTTGCACACCCATTCTGGCCATAACCCCCCCCGGTCCTCCGTGGCCCCCAATTCCTGCTCGATTCAGGCCGCTGCTGGATGGATGCCCTGGAACTGGCCCTCAGCTGCTCCAGCCTCTACAAGATCGCTTCCAAGGGGGGGCGGGATGGTGACCTCAGCACCGCCTCTGAGTCATCCCACATCCTGCAGCTGCTGCAGTCCTCAACGCTGAGCGACCAGGAGCTCTTCCAGTGAGTCTGCTTTCCCCCCCTGCCACAAAGACACACCATAACCCCTGGGGGTGGGGTGGGATCGTGCTGGGACAACACACCATCCTTCACCCCAATTCTGGTGGCATTAGATGTAGACCTGTTGCTTACCTTTGAGTTACCTTGCTGATACTTATTGATAGTGGAAAAATTACCTTGCTGGGTAAATTAGTAAATGTGTGTAACTCTCTTAATATTGTTAACTACTTAGCAGAAATGTGTCAAGTAATGTGTCATGTAAAATAACGTAAAAATGAACACTTGCAGAGCAGTTAATATAGAAGCGTGTGCAGAATTAATATGGAAAATAATTTCTAATAAAAGATGACCAATAATCATTCCCTGCACTTCTTTTCGAACGTACTGAAATTTCAATTTTAAACTACAACGAATAATTCTTGTACTCAGGTGACCTGGGTTTGAACCCCAGTCTTGCTGTATAAACTTTGGTCGTGGTGCAAAATGCTGCATAAATACAGGCAAAGTGGCTTTGGAGAAAAGTGTTGGACAGCTCAGTAAATAATAATGATAAAGAACAAATTAATTTCTCAGGGTAATTTTTAAGCCTTCCGAAACCTGTTGGCAACTGCGGTTAGTTAAACTCACTACTGTATCTCTGTAGCTGGATGTGGTTGTAGTATTTCCACATAACATGTCAGCATCTCTTGTTTTCAGCTGCCTAATCAGGGTAAAAAAAAAAGCTTGGTTACTATAGTAATTCCTGGCCATGTTGTACTTGGATATAGCAGGAGGCAAATGGGAAGTGCTGAGATCACCTATAGGGTCTGAAGTGAAAGAATCTGTGTGTGTGTGTGTGTGTGTGTGTGTGTGTGTGTGTGTGTGTGTGTGCTGGCATGAACAGGGCTATTCAGCTCCTCCCTATCCAGCCAGTGTGTCAGGCCCCTGTGGGTTGGGGGGGGGGTGTCATGTGACATGTGGAAGAGCAGGAAGCAGCGTAGGGAATGCAAACCTTACACAACCTTGACAGTCATCGACAATCGAGCCCCGAGCGCGGAGGGGACGGCATGGGGAGGGGCAGCAAGAGGCAGAACGGCAGGTGACGTCTCTGTCGCCTGTGTGCTGCATCGACCGCCCGTGACCGCAGCGGCAGTGAGCTGAGGAAGTCGTCCAATAGGTTGTTTGTTTTAGAGAGGCGCCCAGGGTGTCGCTGTGCCCTGCGAGGTGAGTGAGCACAAGTGTACCGTCGCTACCTGTCTGCTGTCACAGACCCAACCGGGGACACTGGGGGGGTCACTGACATCACCGGGGGCAGAAGTGTAGGAAAAGGAACTGTGTGTGTACGTGTGTGTACGTGCATGCGTGCGTATGTTTTAACCTCGAATACAGAGATTTCTGAAAAGTAATTTGGATCCTGATTTCAACGTGTTTCTCTGTGTCACAGTGGCAGCAACAATGACATTTGGGGTTTTCAAGGGGAGGGTGGCACCAGTTGCCAGGGCAACAGCTTGTTTCATTCCTCCCCCCCAATATGCTCAGCCTACATGTAATGACCGCTGTGCTCTTTCGCCCCATTGCGTCCAAGGACGAGGCTGATCGCTGCCATCCTGGGACCTCTGTTGCGAAAAACTTTGTGTTTCAAAATATGACTGTAGCAATGCAAAAACATTCTTCAGAAAAAACAACATCTACAATAATAATAAAATCATAAAGACCCATGTTCACTTCCTCCTTTTGTTCTTGAATTAATCTGATTTTCCACTGTAAAGTATAGGTTTACTTTTATCTTTACTGTGCTTTATGTGAAAGTAAAGGCGATGTTATAAGTAAAGGGCCAGCAGGCGGTTTTGTGGTTAGCACCTTTATCTCACAGTTGAAGGACCTGGAGCTTTGAATCCCTTCACAAAGGTGTTTACCTTGAATTGATGTGGTAAAATTTGACAAGCGGTATTAATGGGTAAATAACTCCCAACCAGCCTAATGTACAAATCTAGCATTATAAATTGCTTTGGTCAAAGGTCAGCTCGGTAAAAGTGCACTGCTTTTGTGTGTACTGAGCAGTTGGTTGCACACCGCAGAGCTTTCCAAGCCGCGTGTCATGACGTTACCCACAGCACAGTGCAATGCACTGCTTTGTGAAGAAATGGCAAACTCTAAACCCTTTTGAGGGCTACCAAATTTATATAGGTAATGCACTAATGTACATAAATAACAATGAATAATATTGTACACATTTATGTAACTGCATGTGCATACTGTTTGTGTCAGATGCATCGGAGAGAACTGGCAACTAGATGAGAGATTTGTGAAGTTACTGACATCATGGGATCAGAAAAGCGAAGTAGTTTTGTGCTTCTTCTATGATTTATTTCCTTCACTTGTGCTGCTGTTTAATAGGTTGAACGAGTCCATGCTGGAAAACAATCACATGGAGAACGACGCCTGTTCCGACAAATCCGAGCGGGAAACTCACGAGGAATCCGACACCGGGGCCCACGAGAATGGTGGACGGCTGACGGAAGAGAGCGACATGGACCAGTCAGAGGACCTTTCCCCTGGTCTGCAGGCCACCGTCTACGCTGAACAGGGCCAGGAGGAGATGGGAGAGGTAGGGCAGATAAAAGCCTTTCGCTTCCGTGCAGTCAGCGCCATTGTCTACATTTATTTGTTTGGCACATGGGTTTTCACTGAGGCGACGCACAAGTGACACTAAACAAAGTGCCTTAGCAACAGAGGAAGAGCCTCAGACAGAGGATGATTAAAGCACAGGTACCACCTTATTTGCCTGAAGCTACCATGTTGCTGGGTCATGTCCCTCAAGTAGCTGCTGTGGAAGTGACATTCAAACACCAAATGGATAGATGATAGCAGATGGAGTCATCAATGTAGCTGTCAGGAGCTGAGGAATGGTCCTGAAAGAAATGGATTCGAGATCCTTTAATGCTGGAAGGGATTCAGCAGGACTGAGGAACAGGGGGAGTTCCTTCCTCCATATCGGGACAAAACTGAGACCTGGCTGACTTTTATTTTGGGTCCCTCATGAGTGCGACAACTTAGCAGCCAGAGGTAGAGGAGCAAAGGCCTCTTGCTGGGCTGTGGTTACCGATGGGGCTGTTGAATAAACAGTTTTGATGACAAACAATGTTCCTTTATGGTGTATAATTTGAACTGGGACTACAGAGTCCACGTTCATCACAACACAAATAAACCCGTTTCTACTGCACTGCCTTCAGCGGTACATGATGAAGACCGGAGTCACACTCCCTCCCATCCCTTGCAGGCAGGTGAGGCTTCCCAGGTGGAGACCGTGTCGGAGGAGAACAAGGGCCTCATATGGACCCTGCTGAAGCAGCTGCGACCGGGGATGGACCTGTCCAAAGTGGTGCTGCCCACCTTCATCCTGGAGCCACGATCTTTCCTGGATAAGCTCTCCGATTACTACTACCATGCAGACCTTCTCTCCCAGTAAGTTTAGACCACGTGGTGCCAGTTTGACTTCAGTATATTGACAGCAAATGTTGACCAGCTTGTCTACCCCCAGGGTGGTCACTGAGGAGAGTCCCTACTGCCGGATGAAGCAGGTTCTGCGATGGTACCTCTCGGGTTTTTACAAAAAGCCCAAGGTAAGATACCTCCTTCCTGTCACTGAATGACCTGGCTCACCTTTGGATTATGTGGCATGCTGGCCCCCTGTTTCAGGGACGACTCCCATCCACGGATCTGATCGTACATCTATATGTCTGTGCTCCACTGTAGGGCCTGAAGAAACCCTACAACCCCATTCTGGGGGAGACATTCCGGTGCTGCTGGCTCCACCCCCAGACGGACAGCTGTACCTTTTACATTGCTGAACAAGTGAGAAGCTTGAGGGTCTTTCATGTGCTTGGTGTAACTGTTCAGAGCTGTCTTAGTGAACACAGTGATGGAGTGACAAAGGAGGTCTCATCTGTAACCCTTGCCTGATTTAATTCACCTCCATTTGTTCAGTTTCTGCAGGTTTTGATGACTCATCATGTCTGGGGAATTTTACTAATAACTTTGCTAACAGCTTAACCCTTGACAAATCCTTAGTTTCTCTCAAGTTCTTTAAATGTGCATTCCATGGCTAAGGATCATTGTTGCATGTTCTTTTGTTTTATTTATATAGAAGCTAATGGTCCAGAACCTGGGAGTCAATGAAGGGCAAAGTTCCTAGAAGTACATTACAGGCTTGTCAAAAAAAAAAAAAGGTTGACTGCAGCGGATGTCCTAGTGGGATAATAACTTCTGGGGAAGTTAACATATCGGTAACATCAGGGAACATCTGAAAGCGTTGAATAAAGATCGCGAACAAGGTCTCCGCGTCTCGGTCCTGTGTCTCAGAAAAACCGAGACTCAAGCGTTGAACACGTCATTGAACCCAGCCCAGAGGTACTCACAGCATTGCTTATGTCCTGCTTCCCTTCAGGTCTCACACCACCCACCGATCTCCGCCTTCTACGTGTGCAACAAGAAAGATGGCTTCTGCATAAACGGTAGCATCCTCGCCAAGTCCAAGTTTTATGGTTCGTATCTGCACTTCACGTATCTTCCGACCTGACCGAAAGTAGCAGAACAGCAGCTTATCTGCTTCCATCTCTGCAGGAAACTCGCTATCTGCCATTTTGGATGGAAAGGCCAGGCTACTCCTGCTAGCCCGCAGTGAGGAGTATGTCATCACCATGCCCTACGCCCACTGTAAAGGTGCCCTGCGGTTTGGTTCCTCCAGTCTTTTTCACACTTGGTGGCTTAGCTGTAAGCAGCAGTGATTGTGAAAAGCTGTGGAACTTCCCTCAGTAGAGCTGCTTTTGTCACCACTGTAAATATGGGGGATTAAATTAACCCCTCCCATTAACTGTGTTTACTCTGCACTTGTAGGGATTTTGTACGGCACAATGACCCTGGAACTTGGAGGGAAAATCACCATCGATTGTGAAAAAACAAACTTTGTAACAGAGCTAGAATTTAAATTGAAGGTATGGCCTGTTTTTGGGGGTGATGTTTAAAGTTTTTTGAACTGGACCTGGTGAGATCTCTCTGTTCGGTGTCATGAGGTCCCTGATGCTCTGTTCAACAGCCTTTCCTTGGTAGCTCCTGCAGTGTGAACCAAATTTCAGGGAAGATACGTATGGGGGATGAAGTTCTCGCCACCATTGAAGGACACTGGGTAAACTGGCTCTTGTTGAACCCTTTGGGCTCATACAGGCAACATTCTGTCAGTGTGCTCCCCTTTTAGTTCTTGACAACCAAGTTGCCTGTGTGTTTACAGGATGCCGAGGTCTTTCTACATGAGAAGAAGACCGGCCACCAGGAGACCCTGTGGAACCCCAGCCTCACGGTGCGGCAGCGCAGACTGAAACGACAAGTGGTGCAGCTGGAGCAGCAAGGAGAGTTTGAGTCGGAGAGGTAAGACTCAGGTGAAGTCCTAAAGGTGTATCTGTGGTTGAGTCTGAGTCTGGCTCCAGGTGAGGTTGAGTCTGATTGCGAGATGTATAACGTGAGTTAAGCCAGTTAAGGTTAAGCCATGGAGGAATGGCTCTGGTTGAAATTGAATCCAGAGGTATGACATTGTCTGATTCCAAGAAGTACTACTCTGGTTGAGGTGTCTCCTCATGAGTTTCAGTCTGAGCGGTATGACACGAGTTAGGATTTGAGTCCAAGCTGTCTGGTTTTGGTTGAGGCTGAGTCAGAGAGGTAGGCTGAGGTCCGCTTCTGGAATTGTGTCACCACTTTAATCTGAAGCGAAGAAGCTCCAATTGAATTTGAGTCCCAAGAGCTTTGACTGTGGTAGAGCTTGAGTTTGAGTCTGAGAGATACAGACTGCATGGCTACATTTCACTGCAGCTGCTGTGGACCTGTACTGAAGGCTCAAGCCACCATTTCTCTGCCGTGTGTCTGGAAGCTATGGATACTGTATGCTGATTTCAGGCTGTGGACGCATGTGACCAGTGCCATCCTAGCCCATGACCAGGAAAAAGCCACGCAGGAGAAGTTCATCCTGGAGGAGGCCCAGCGGCGGGAAGCCCGAGAACGTGGCAACAAGCCTTGGGTTCCCCGGCTGTTCAGCTTGAATCCTGTGTCCAACGAGTGGCACTACAAATACACAGAGTACGTGTCCATAAGGGGGTGTTGGGGAGTGAAATTCACCATGATGCTGAAACAAACGGTGGGAACTAAGCCGAAATTGTAAGGAGCATTTCATCACATGGTTGTCAAACTGGCTTGAGTTCCTGTGTTGACTGGGTCACGACTTCTCTTTGCCAGCACCAAGCCCTGGGACCCCAGCAAGTGTCTGGCCCAATTTGAGAAGGATGGGATCATTCAGACCAAGGAACGACCAAAGCGCCGGCACAGTGAGCTGTCCTACAGCCAGAAGTGGGCAGTTCAGCAAAAGGTGGGAATTCTGGCATTCCTGAGCAAAGTTCTCTGGAACCCCCACACATGACACTTCAGAGGAACAAACAGCCCTGTTGTCACACAGAGCACGGAGATACGTGGTCTCTGTTAGTGTCGGCCGGTCGAGGGTCTAAAGAGAAAACTTGGTGCTCGGTAGATGGCAGAAAACAGCAGAAAGCATGAAACACATACGTACATCTGTCTGCAGTTCCATCACCGTCCTGTAGGAGGCACACCACCTAATTCAGTATCAAGTCCATTTACTTAGGATGATTCTTCAGGTCACTGGAAGCTTCAAGAAAAGTTCCATAAGTGAATTCGGTGTGTGTCTGTGCGTGTTTTACAGGCAAAGGTTCAGGGCAAACACAGGAAGTCCAGCAGCCAGCCGTCTAGCTGCAGCCAGAACACGGAGAGCAGCAGCTCCACACCTGAGCCCATGCAGGAATCCTCCGACAACGAAGGTGTGCTGGCTGTCTCGGGTCAAAGGGTGAAAAATAAAGGGTCACCTTTTTGCCTTTTGAGAATTTGGGAGTTTTGATTGTGTGCCTGACAGCTCCATCCTGTTTCCATGCCAACATCAGGATTCATGCCCCAGTGTGCGAGGTGCACCAAAGAGATGAAGGACCTGGCCAAGATAGAGTCCTCCGTTGCGTCCATAGAGAGGACGCAGCAGGATATACAGAGGTGGGGGCTCTTTGTTTGGCCTCATTTGAGTCCTGCATGTTGGGGCTCTGCTGTGGGGGTGTTTTGATGCCGCTGACATCCCCTCCACCCCACAGGAACCTGCGTGCCCTCGGTCAGCATCTGCTCCAGCAGAGGCACTCGCAGGAGAACACAGTACTCGGTGGGCGCCACTTCTTCATCCTCTGCATCCTGCTGCTGCTCCAGCTCCTCATCAACTACATGTCCACGTGAGCAGGTCCCTGGGGGGTGGAGCGGGCAGCGCGGGCACCAGGCACTTTGAAGAGAGAGAGAGAGCGCGAGACACACAAACGGAGCAGAGGACGCGGATGAACCGGAACCAATGAAAGAGAAGGACCAGAGGAACAAAGCAAATAATTTTTGCACATCGCACAAACATTTTGAAGCTATCAGTGGATGTGCACTTTTGTACTCCTTGCAATACTAAACATTTTTAGTCTGAGTGTGTCGAAGCCACCAGACTGGAGCACTTTCTCTCCCCCCCCCCCACCTCCACACACCTACAACTTTGGGCCTTAATGCTAACGCCAAAAAAAGCACTGTCAGCAATGGGAGAACAAAAAGACGCAAAACAAAGTAAAACACCAACTTCGCTAGTGCAATTCTTGTGTGTGTGTGTGTGTGTGTGTGTGTAATTGTACGTTAATAAAAATGAGCTGTTGTCTTTTAATAATGCCGACTTACCAAAACAGTATTTATAATCCTTAAAGAAAAGAGTACATGTTTACAGCCTTTTAAGTGTGTGTGTGTGTGTGTGTGTGTGTGTGTGTGTGTGTGTGTACAGCGCATGTGGTTCCTCCCCTTGGGGAATAAATAAGGACATGCTGTAGTTTAAGGGCAGGGAGTCCTGTGGCCAATCAGACTAAAAAGCGGTTAAGGGAATTTGCGTTGTGGTGTCGGGGGTGTACTGGGCCAGCAGAGTCATAGATGCGACGTGGGCGCTGGTGTGTACAGGAGTGATCGCATGCCCCCCCCACCCACATCCCCTCCCCGGTCCCTCACCTGCTGTAGTTTTGTAGTTTACACGAAATCAGCACAGCCGTATCCATCATCACCTGTCAGAACCTTTGAATACAGGTAAATGGTGGAAGATGTATGTGTATATTGTCATTAGTATACTGTACATACGCAGCGAGCGGTCACTTTATTAGGTACACCTGTTCGGTAGGATCCTCTTTTGACTTCGGAACAGCAGGGATGCTGCGGCGAGGTGGCAGGGTTCTCTGTCCACGGTGGCGTCAGCTTGGCTGTTTCTGTGCATTTTTTTGATCCCACGTTCAATCGGTTCAGGTCACATTGCTCCTCATGACAGTGGTGCTCTGTTGGCTTGAAAGGTGGGACAGTTTAGGCTACCATAGTAAAGTAAGGTCGGTGTCCTTTGTTTGCGGGTGTAGTGTGTAAAAAATACCATCAGATCAGCCAAAATCCAGAAACTGGAGCAACTGGCACCGATGATCAGGTCACGTTCAAAGCCATTTTGACGCCACATCTTGTCCACTCTGATGTCCGTTCAGACAGTAACTGGATGCATGGACCTTGTCTGTACTGAGTCTCAGCCATGTGTAGCACCACGGTGCAGGGTGAGCTGTCTATGAACAGCCTTGTGTATCTAATAAAGTGGCCGTGGAACGTATATGGACATATTTGTTAAATTCACTGCATTTCAGTTTGTTTTTGAAATGAGTGTGACGGCCAGGGTTTGTCACGAAATGTCCAAAATGCATGCTTGTTATGAAAAAAGTGATAAATTGATTTTTTTTTTTTCAGGATTCGGCTCGGATCAGATCAGTAAGAATTTTAGTGAAATGAGTGTATTGGGGGGGAAACCCCAACTGAGGCCTGGATCTCAGCGGGTTGTGCCACTTAGTGGCTCGGCCCTTCAGACTGCCATCGGGTCACTGCGCCATCCTGCTTGTCCGGGACACCTGAAGGACAAAACCGACACAATGGATGCTCCTCACCGAACTCCTCATCTTTTATACTCGCATCACAGCTTGTTGTTCTAGAGGGGAAAACATTTTTTTTTGTGTGTGTGTGTGCTCAATTATTGTACAGAACAAAATTTAAATTTTACACGACTTTTAGTACCTTTTATCGTGAGCCTCCTGGGCTTCTTTCTTTCCATTTGCTTTTGTCATACCGCCATTATACGACCGTTTGTACTGGAAAATAAAAGCTGTCTTGTGATTGAGGATGCAACTTCTGTTTGAAATTTGTACACGTAAGGGATTTTGGATTGGCAGGCATTTTGCTTTAGTGGGCACGGTGCCCTCGGTCCCGCTTTGGTCGTTGATTCCAAAAGCACGCAAGCTCAGATAAATGAGCATCTCATGAGTGAATAACTCCCTTCGCTCCTGCGTTGATGATATCTGTTAAGTGGGTGCATCTATCTGTCCCCATGACTTGCGGCTTTCGGTCGGCAGGTGAAACCTGTCTGCTGCTGCACTTTCCAGAGGCACAGAGGCTGCCGTACGTCGCTGGCAGCCCTCGTGTAGCTCCTTCAAACTTCTGGTTTATGGCTTCTTCAAGTTGGGCGTGATGATGGTCCCTCGGACGTTACCCCTCCCTCACCGGCAACTACACTACAGGTGCAAATAAATGGCCAACTTCACACTTTTGAGGAGTAGAGCATGTACATAAATGAGTGTTGTACATAAATAATGATGTGTGATACTTTACACCTTCACACATCAATGTAAGTAAGTACATTGTACTTAAAAACGTGTATTTTCCATTTACTACTACGCTGCAGTCCCCTCATTCTACTGTAGTCCTCAAGGTTGAAGTTTCTCCTGGCCACCAGGGGGCGTCCTCTGCTCAGCTGTGCTGTCTCTTCTGTAGCTAGAAGGTGCTTGAAGCCTCAGGTAGCTGGTATGCAGGTGTCTTTGGGGGGGATTTCACACTGCCGTATGTTGGACTTTGAAGTAAAGTTTTACCTCGATTGTTACCCTCATGCTGACATTTTTTCAAGCCTCCAAGCTTTTTCAACTGGATGAAGGAATTAAAACAGTTGGCATAAAATGTAAATTTGAACCACAGCGCTTTGACAAGCTGTGAAAACACCGAAAAGGAAGTGTTAAGGAATCCAGGCGCTTGAGTTTACTTTAGTTTCTGATCTGCTGCACTGAAGAGCGGGGTGTGAGCCATGTCCGCATTGGGTTCTGACTTCTGACCGCCGAGTTCTGGGTCTCAAACCCACGTCTGGAATGATTTAGATAAGTGACGCTGGCTGTTCTGTGGGGTCTGGTGGGCATTGGGTAACATTCTACTGTAAGACAACCGGCATGGAGCCAACCTAGGCACCTTGGGATAGCTTGGGACTTGAGGGGGGATTCCTGATATCCGATCTTTAGTGCCTGTGAGTGGGGGCCACGATCCGGATCCAGCCAGGAAGGAGCCGGCTGGATGTCTAAATAAGGTCCGGCGTGAGGAGC
Organism: Heterotis niloticus; assembly: GCA_018136845.1. NCBI lineage: Eukaryota > Metazoa > Chordata > Actinopteri > Osteoglossiformes > Osteoglossidae > Heterotis > Heterotis niloticus. Next base: position 5,628 of record JADBHE010000071.1, on the reverse strand, counting down.
AGCTTCAACAGAATGACGCCATCCGCAGGCTGTTTGTGTGTAAAAGCATGTTTTTCTTACAGTGACGTTTGTCCTCACTTTTGTGTACGCACACACGCACACATGTGTTGTTTTTGGTAGGAACAGTCAGTGGGCAGCCTGTGACATCACAGCTTTCAACTGAAATGCTGTAAATGTGAAGCAAGGAGCTGCAGGATGCTGCTGGATTTGGAATGGGTTTCCTCAGCACTGTTCTGGTGAATATCCTGACCCTGACCCAACCATTTATTGCCAAAAAATGCGAAAACAGTGACAGGTGGGCACCTACTGGATTGCCAGCTCACCACCTTCTTCCCAAAATTATGGGCAGAAGCCTTCACCTTCACCGCATCCCCACCCCACCAAACACAAGACCGCTGGGCTGCAGAGGGAGTACTTCTGGAAAGTTCTGTGCCCAGGTTATACCAGGGTAGAAGAGCACAAACTGACCTCCGACTTCTCAGGTATCGAAACAGTGAGCCAGGCTTCGTGACTCCCAACACCTGAGAATCTCATGTACCTCGTTGTCTGGGTTTTCTAGAAAATGTCTTGAAAAGTCCTGTCCTCTTTTTCACAGAATTATGTGGAAAGCCAGGAATCTGGAAAGTTCTGTCCTCAGGCATACAGTTGAAAAAATAACAGAACAGTCGCCACTTTCGATGCAGCAGATTTTGCATCAGATGATTCCCTTAGCTGATACTTTTCTTCAAAATGGCTTTGAGGGTTAAGCTACTTGCAGTGATTTACTCAGGTAAACACCTGGCTACTTTGTACCGCACCCACCCTGATCAAAGACACCACAGCAGGAGGGATCCAAACCCAGGTTTCCAGGTGTGAAGGGCCGCTCTAACCAGCACGCTACCTGCAGCCACAGCCGCCCGGGATGAGTGTCCCTGACACCTGGAACACCAGGTGGGCGTCACCTGCCGTCACAATGACTGGTCACACAGCACAGCCCCCGAGGGCCGGAACCAACAACCTCGATGCAACACGGGCAGCGAGACAGCACCCACGTTAGCCATTCGTGTGTCAAGCGTGACCTCTGGCAGCTGCCGTGCCGAGCCGGCACCTCCCCACCTGGGAGAACACAAACCTGCCGTAGCGCCTTTGTGTTCGGGGACGGATTCAGGATCGGGGTGTGGCAGCAGCAGACGCTCTTTCTTTTGGGATCAGTCAGGATCAGTCAAAAGCGTCCAGCTCACCGGAACATGCCGGAAGGTACAAGAGGTTGCCAAGGGTCAAGGCTCACTGAGTCAACCTTCAACAAAAGACCCACAAAGTAAAACCGCAGCATTTCCTGGATGTTTGTCCAAAGTGGCCTTGGCGGTGGCTAAAGGGAAATGAGCTCCATCCTCCGGTTATCGTAATCACACATTCATTTGGCTCACATCGGTCTGCAAAGCAATGGTGTTAAGTTAAAGTTCAGCTCCTTACACTTCATTTACCCGCTTATACAGCGGGGTCATTTTTACTGCACCAGTCCAGGGTAAAGTCCTCAACCAAGGGGCCAACAGCAGGAGGTTGGATCTCTAACCCCTGCACCCCCAGCTGCTCCTTAAATGGTTAATGTTTCAGAGCAGAATTCAGTGCTCAGTTCTGCCTTCATTTGCACTCATTTATACATTCATTTGTCACAAACCCCCCCTCCACAATGACTTACAGTCATACCCCACTTACAGCGATTTACCTCTTTATTACCCTGTCAGTTCAGTGTCCTGCAGCAGCAGCAGAAGAGCTTCAAAGCTGAGTTCTTTAAGCTGAAGGTGGCAGCACTAACCACTACTCCACCTGCTGGCCTTTGGCGGTAAAGCTGTAACTGTACCTGGGGGGGGCGCAGCTGGGACAGAACAGTCGTGTGACACTATGGTGCAGGCAGGTGTGTGTCTGTGTGTGTGGGTGTGTGTGTAGTGGGGATCTGCCCCAACTCGAAAGGCAATGTAATCAGGAGTGCCTGTTGCTTCTTGCTTTTTCACCCTGCCTTTCCTGGGGCGCTGAAGATGAGCGCATCTGCCACCTCCACCACCACCGAAACCCCCCCTTGCCCCCCATGATGGCTTTCGCTCCTCTCTTGCTTTAAATCCGACAGGGTTTGGATGCATGAAGGTGGACGTGGACCGGAGCGCTGAACAAGGCCACGCTCAGATACACGGTAAGGTTCGTATGTCGCACAAAGGTAAGGTCTGAGGTGTGACAACTGTTGCCATGGATACCATCATTGCACCTAAATGAAGAATTTCAGTCAAAAGTTGACTTTTACACCTTTTCGTTAGTTTGTCATTTTTCTCTGCCACGACTTACACTGTATACTCATGTATACAGGAGGGTAATTCAGTACGCCGACCTGGGGTAAAAGGCTGGGGAATTCAACCCTGTGTGTGTGTGTGTGCAACACCTGAATCATCAGTTGACTTACAGTTGATGACTCCTGCTGACAGTGTGTGTGTGTGTGTGTCTCCTCACACCGGCTCCTGTTCTAATTTTACTTGATTTTACCCCACCCCTGCCCCATCTTGCCCGCCGGTCACGCATCCCAGCATGCCCTTGGTTTCGGTCTTCCTCCCACGGAGGGACCCGTCTCAATCTGCACGGCTCACCGATTGTTGGCCGACCGCGGCGGCTGCTTTTTGTCTTTAAAAAACTTTCCATATGGCCTCCTCTCCTCCCGCTTTACAGTTGCCGCTGGCAACAGCTGCTACGGCGCTCCATGAGCACTGCGGTAATTACCGGGGTATGGGAGCACAGCTGACGCCCTGGACTGTGTGTGTCTGTGTGTGTGTTATTGCTGTCTGGTTGAGTGGGTGGGGTTGCTCGAAGTTAGAGCGCCACAAGTGGGCGGACAGCAGGGCCCCGGGGCTCAGATCCGGCCTCGACTCTCGATCCCCTCCCAGCTTTCAGCTCTGACTGCATCTCTCCACCGCAGGGTCTGCTGGGGCAAGCACTCCGAATTGGTTGCCATGGCAGCCAGGCCACCCAGGAGGACCTCCATCTGCAGAGAAGATGCTCACGATTGTGTTCAGAGGCACGGGGTGAATACAGGAGCAGCTCATCGCACGAGGATCAGTGTTATGCCCGTGTTCTTGGTTCAAAACCCGTGCGTTTATAAGGCCGGGCCGGGCCTCCCCCGCGGTGGCTCACTGAGGAGCTGATTCTGGTTCCCCTGGCTGATATGCTCTGAAGACGCCTTCAAAGGCCAGCAGGTGGCGCAGTGGTTAGAACTGCTGCCTTCTCTCAAAGAACCTGCATTCAAATCCCATCTCTTGCTGTCATACCCTTGGTCAACTTTCTTACCCTGACCTGACACAGTAAAATTACCCTGCTGTATAAATGGGTAAATCAGGGTAAACAGCACAGTCTGTTGTTTTAATGAATAGCGTTCCACAAATGATTAAAATAATGCACAGGGACGGGGCTGAGAGACACTGGATATCCCATGAATCCCTCTGGTCCCAGGTACAAGGAGGTTACAGATCCGGAGCTGCATTTGTTCATACGAGTTTCCTCATCTTCTCATCTTCTGCTCATTGATCTGCAGGCAGCACTTCCGCTGCCCTGAGGGACTTCCATAATAGCTTAAAGAGCCCTTTGTTCCAAGTAACCTTTGCCCCCTGTAATGCTGGTGACTCCACTGTTCTGACCCCCCCTCGTGCCAAGAAGTCATTTCCACCATTTGAGGCTTTGAGGGATGCACAGCGGAGGTGGGAGGACGCAGGGTCTGGACCTCATGCCCTTTTGGTTCCTCTTGATGTCAGAGACTCACAGCAATAAAATCAAAGCGCAGCTCCCAATACAGACGAGGAAAGAACGACGGAAAGAGAAACATAGCTGGACGTTTAAACGTCGCTTTCCGGAAAGTTCTGTGAGGATTTTTATATTTAAATTTACATTTCAGTTTGTTCTACTGTGTTTGGGCCTGAGAAGCAGTGGTCTGCTGAAGTGGACCCCCTGTAAGTATTGAGGTTGAGAACCACTCTGCCATGAGGTCCCAGGTCCAAACATACACATACTCGGCAGTCCAGTGTGTCGGAGGGGAGGGGCTCGGAGGTCCTGGCTCAGTTCAGCAGGCCCACTCAGTTTGCCCCGACCTAGCATTCCACAGGGCTGCTGCAGACTGGGTTTGAAGGCGGTTCGAGTGACTCATTTGTTAGGCATGCCCCCCCCCACCACCCCGATCCTGGTTCTCGACCCGCAGCCCCCGCAGCCAAGAACGACATTCTGTACCTCCCCACCTCTCCTCCTTCAGCTCTGGTCACAGCGAGTTCTTTGCCGATGAAAGACTGCTGTGTGTGCCTGAGCCTTCCACGCGCGCCCGTGTGTGTGTGTGTAATTTCAGGAAGAAGAAGGGACCCTGTGGTGTTTACTGTGTGTAACCCATGTTATTACTATGTTTCTTACTACATTTACCACAAGCTGAGCTGACTGCACTTTCTAAAGTGCTGTTTGTGGATAATGGCTAGAAACAGTGGGTTGTTGGTTCTGAACTCCAGCAGAAACGTTCCTCCGCGATGTCCACACAGCTGCTGTCCTACACATTTGAGCCCCTGGTGTGACGCTACGGGTTTTGTTTGCCGGGGCTCTGCAAGGCGCCGCCGGACCTCCGAGATGCGGACAATTTCATCTTTATGTCCGATTCCTCTCGCTGCTGTCGGTTCGGCCCATGGAGTCGAGCGTCACTCGCACCCCCAGCAAGGATGAGGGCAGCCATTGTGGTGACAGTGACCTTTCGGGGAAGAACGCAGAGGATGGTGGCGCATTTTTACCGTTAATTTTAGCTCTTTTGCAAAACAAAGGAACCCTTTTTTCCTTCGTAATGCAGTGAAGCATCTTTCTGCCTCAGTTTGGATTTGGGAATGAGGAACACACACACACACACACACACACACACACACAAGTAATCGTCCCCTGTACCTTTATCCCATTTTACTGCTTTATTATCTGCAGCTTCTGGTATGCGAACACCTGTACCCTGGACACAAAACCTCACCGCAGTCGCTGCTCCTCCAAGGCACACGGAATTATGGAAGAAAAAAATGAATGAAAGCTGACAAACCGCAGGCCGGGCAGCACCGTAAATACTAAGCTGAGCGAAGGCCATGTGCAGCCCCGCTGGGGGTTGGCGCCAGCAGGCCTTCCCCTGGGTTTCACCAAAAATGGGCGCAAGCGAAGCCGGATGTCCAGCAGAAGCGTTTGCTGGTCCATTTCCGAAACACCGAGGAGGATAAAAAACGCCGCACGTGGCTGTTATTCGAGGAATCGCCAGCGCTCCCTCACCTGTCCACACCTGCAAAATCCCTCTCTGTCACTTTCAGGTTTTGTCTCGTTTCCCAGCATCTTTTGCTGCGTCCACGATCCTTTAAACTAAGAGCAATGTGGATGGGGTCTTGTGAAGGAAACACCTTTGGTAATTCTGCAAAATGCAAAGAAAAAGGTGAGGAAAATTTTTTTTGGTTATAAAGAAAATGAACAACATTTTGCTTTGAGATTTCAGGACGAAGGTGTTTGCTATCTTTCACGTGGGTGGGATATTTACACACCGACTCTTCCACTTTATTTTTCTAGCGGTGCGCTAAGAGGGGGCCGAGCAGATTGTTTGCAAGGACTTTTGTGGGGACT
>JADBHE010000070.1:0-23822 GCA_018136845.1 Heterotis niloticus | reverse complement strand
TGTGTGTGTGTGTGTGTGTGTGTGTGTGTGTGTGTGTGTGTGTGTGTTACATCGCTGTATAAATGGGAACGAGTGGCCCAGAGAGACATTCTGTGGCCTGGAATGAGTCAGAAGCCTTGGATGTCAGCAGGGCAGGGTTCTAGGGGGATGTTCTTGTCGCACAGGGAGTATCTCCACAGTCTGGTTAAGTTCAGCCTGGTTTTATTTCCACTGCACTCCATGACTACTGTTGGTTTCAGGTACTGATTGTGGAGAATCCTGGTTTTTTGGAGACAGAATAATAAGGATGGAGATTTTCAGCCAAGTCATATTTATTTTATAGCACTTTCTCACTTTTTTACTCTTAACTTATAATTAAAGCTGCATGAATGCTTCATACACACCCTGCGTATATTTGGTTTTCTGTTATATACACACAGAACCTCAAGCTTGAACCCTTTGTGTCATACGTGAAACAAATTGAGTTTAGCTGCACTGAAGCTCGTCCCCGAATTCAAACCCTAAGAGGTCTAACATTTTTGTGCTGCTTTCTGGTCCCCAGAAGACAAGTGCAGTTGACAGGATGAAGGAGGAGAACCTGCTTCGCCGGAGGTTTTCCCTGTGCCCAACAACGAGCACCCCGCAGAAGCTGGACCCACGCGCCTTCACACAAAACCTGTCCTACACCGGTGACCAGGACATGTATCCCCTAAGCCCAGGTAACCCACCATCATTCATCTGGACAGCTACTTGGGAAAGTGACCGTTCATATTTTATAGTGAGGGGTATTCCAGTCAAGTCACTGGAAGATCTTTACTGAGACCTTTCTCTGCATCCTGTTAGTTGGCATGTTTTATATATATATATATATATATATATATATGAGAGAGAGAGAGAGAGCACGCGCACACCTTAGCCAGTAAGTTTTAAATATAGTATTACTGTAATGACTATTTTCTTGCAGGCTATTAATATTAAATGGAAGGAGGAACACCACTTGATCTCATTTTGCTATTAAAATAGCCACAACATGGCCCATCTCAGTATGTCCCTTGCTAGCTTTGCTTCTTGCTAAATATCTGAAGTTATATGGCAGCAGGTGGCCTAGTGGTTAAAGCTGCCTCCCTCTTTGACTCAAAGGATGCAGATTCGAAACCCATCTCCTGCTGTAGTTTCCTTGGTCCAGGTGCTCACCCTGACTAGTATAATTGATACACAAAAATTATGCTGCTGAAAAATGTGTAAATTATTGTTAGCTATTTTGGGAATACTGTAAACTGAATAACTGTATGTGATGAATTTCACTCCAGAGACTCTTGTTAAGATTGTCATAGGATGCGGGGTGTGCATATTGTAGGGAATTGCAATGCCAGTTGGTGCTGGTGCTCATTCTTCTTTTCCTGCAAAACAAATGGGCTTTGAACTTTGTTAATATTACGCGGGAATGAGCCAGATTGTTTAGTCGTGACTCTTTTTGGCTGTTTATTCAGTGCAGATGATGTATATTTTCGAGCATACTTGGCGCTTCATTTTCCAGATGATGAAGATGACTTTGTGTGTTGTGTGTGTGGGTGTGTGACTGGCAGGCGGAGACATGGAGAGGAACGAACTGCCCATGCTGAGGGATGAAGTGAGCCCCGCTCATTCTCCAAGCAGCAAGGTTAGTACGTTACAGCACCACCCGTATGCCCAAAATCGGCTTGTGGCACCAACGGAGAGGGCATGCCTCTCGACAGGGCACCTTCCGTTAGTTACCCACTGCAGTTCACCAGAATTCCCAGGAGGGGAGCAGCTACTAGTACGCAGACCCCCACAATTTAATTTTTTCCCCATTTCTTCAGGTTGGAAGTTAGTTTTTTATTTTCCTACCCTCAGTTCTCAGTTGGCTTTCTCATGTACTGCGTACACACCTTTGTCTTTTTGGTTTTTATCACTGCTTTAGTGCCTGTTCCTTTGTCTCTGTTGTGGAGAGCAATTTATAAATGTCTATTGACCTCAACTGAATTATATTATAGGTAGGAGAGTACAGGAACTTGTTTTTTGTGCCCAAAAAATGCAGAATTTTGACTGGTTGTTTATCACCAAGGCATTACAGCACAACTGCAGTTACCGCTGCACCGTAATTCAGGTGAATGCTGCAAATGAGTTCGGGTTGTGACCGGCTGCTTGGCTACGTGGCATTTTGGCCGTAGCAGCTGAGCTCAAAATGTGGTGGTACTGGACTGTGTTGACAGAACAGAGGAGAGACGAATGTTGGCCCCAACCTCGCTGTCCTGGCCAGAGTGGCGCTTTCAGACCACAACGTGGGCTGAGAAGGACTTGCAGCCATGTCTCTGCACACACTTAAGGTTACTGACAGGCTGGGAGACAGATCATCCATCCAAGGCCAAGGAGCGCGCAGCTCGCATTTCGGATCATTTCACTTTGTCCTCCATTTCGACTTGTGGCTTGTAAAAAAAAAAAAAAAAAAAAAAAACAAAGGGGGGGGGGGGGCTTTAGCTGAAGGTTATTGCCAAGGGTTTGTTTCAAGGTTGCCAGAGGAGGACGGCTTCACTGCATAATCCACCAGGTGTAAGGCACACTCATTGTTATTAAAATGAAGATTTTACATTAAAATTTAAAATTAGAAACTGAATATTTAGCAGATGCTTTTATTCAAGGTGACCAAATATACTAATATACTTACATTTATCATGACTTCCATACAACATAGCAAGGTCACTTACACACAGATAGTTTAGGGTAATTGGGCTGCCTGAAACATGTCTTTGGACTATGGGAGGAAATTGGAGCACTCAGAGGAAACACGGGGTTCAGCCCCCACTTTGCAACACTAGCGCTAAGAGACTTCCAGCGGACAGTACAGTTCAGTACAGATGACTGCTGGCCTCTGTTCGTGTTTCTATTAAATAATGGTATCGATCTCCCTTGCCTGCTTCTCCGCAGCGCTCATTATAGAGGCCATTTACCCCTCACACGCTTGTCACAGCCTAGATTTATGTCTGGGATGCTTCGGTTCTGAGCTCCATAACACAGGCTGATGGACCAAAGGCTTTGTGAGTCCAGTGTAGAGCAGCCTGTTGGTAACTCAGAAGGTCCAGTGTGGATGCAGACTGTTAAGAAAAATTGCTCTGGTGAATGCAGGAATATGGCCATGCCTACCTGCGAGTATTGGCCACACCTGAGCATCATTAAAGCCCTCTTTTTAATTTCGATTTTGAAGAAAACCCCTCTGTAAGTCTGCCCTGCATTATATGATTTCAGGTCAGTCCCCAAACCCAGCACACCCTGCAGGCCATATTCACTTCAACCTGAGTCTCTACAGGCTTGGTTCAGTGGTATGTTTACCCTGTTTTGGAGATACCCTCACATGGTTGAACTGAGCTTTTGTCCAGGTTTGGGAGTACAGAAACACATGAATCTCTGTGTGTATTTTTCCCAAGTGCCTGTTACTAGACACAAGATCCCTGCTCGGAAGGCGGGAGAGGATGCTGTGATGCGACCCAGTCGGCATTCAGGGCAACCAAGTGACATGTGTGAGGAACGTTATCATCTTCCTCCCCTCTCCAGGAATCACGGGTCATGAATGGACAGGAGAAGGAATGCAACTCGCCTACAGAGAAGCTGGCCCGGAAGGAATCCCTAAAAGTCGGTGGCTTTTCCCTCCAGTTCTTGTTAAATTTCGATTGGTGGTGCTTCTCGGCTACATTTGCGTCACACCACCAGCATTAGCTTGGCTACACCGCCACCTAGTGGTAGACAAGGCTTAAAAGTGGGTTGACGTATACGAATATTCAACCACTCTTCCCATGTGTAAGATGAGCATTTCTTTGTGCTGCGCATAGGTCCAAAAGAAGAATTATCGACAGGAGAAGAAAAGGGCTGCCAAAGAATTATTCAGTGCTCTGGAGGACCCCAGCGTGGTCATTATGTCTAGTTGGCTGAAGGTGTGGAACTACCATTAAGTGGAAAAACATTATTTTATTTCCTCTCTTATGGGGGTCATTGTCACTTCAAGCAGCTGTTTGATGGTTTATGGCTTAACGGTTATGGGAAGTGTGTGGGTGAGGACTCACGGTGAGATCCCTTGTAGATCCGCGGTACTCTGAAGAGCTGGACCAAACTGTGGTGCGTGCTGAAACCCGGCGTTCTCCTCATCTACAAGACGGCCAAGGTGGACCACTGGGTGGGAACCGTCCTGCTGACGGCCTGCAAGCTCATCGAGAGGCCTTCGAAAAAGGACGGCTTCTGCTTCAAGCTCTACCACCCACTAGACAAATCCATATGGGCCATGAAGGTAGGAGACAGCTTGGGGATCGCTCTCTTCCTCATTTGTTACCCACAAGCTGCCTAGCAGTGGCCTTTAACACAGTTAAACCATGAATGGCTACATTATGGAGAAAATGATATACAGAACTAATATAATTATAATTATAACCTGCTGACCATTCGTGGGTAGTTCCAGAAAAGGAACACTCGGGAGCCTGAATTGCAGGAAAACAAAGTTTGTTTCTCCAAACCATGTTTATGAAGAGGAACCGGCGCTGGCAGGTGGCCTTAGATAGCAGAATTCACAGAGCACAACAACATGTCCGGCAAAAAGGAAAACTATAAGGTGGAGTTCAGGGAGGAATTAAGACAGGCATTGGGTGGCAGTGAAAAGTTACCAGTGAGCTGGGCATCTACAGCAGAAGTAAGGGAGACAGCTAGAAAGGTGCTTGGTGTGACATCTGGACAGAGGAAGGAGGACAAGGAAACCTGGTGGTGGAATGAGGAAGTACAGGTGAATATACAGAGGAAGAAGCTGGTGAAGAAGAAGTGGGATAGACAGAGATGAAGAATGTAGACAGGAGTACAAGGAGATGAGGCATAGGGCGAAGAGAGAGGTGGCGAAGGCTAAAGAAAAGGCGTATGGTGAATTGTATGAGAGGTTGGACACTAAGGAGGGAGAAAAGGACCTGTACCGATTAGCTAGGCAGAGGGACCGAGCTGGGAAAGATGTGCAGCAGGTCAGGGTGATAAAGGATAGCAATGGAAATGTAATCACAAGCGAGGAGAGTGTGTTGACCAGATGGAAAGAGTACTTTGAGGGGCTGATGAATGAGAGAACGAGAAGGTTGGATGATGTAGGGATTATGAATAGGGGAGTGCAATGGATTAGCAAGGAGGAAGTTAGGACAGCTATGAAGAGGATGAAGAATGGAAAGGCTGTTGGCCCAGATGACATACCTGTGGAAACATGGAAGTGTTTAGGAGAGATGGCAGTGGAGTTTTTAACCAGATTGTTTAATGTAATCTTGGAAAGTGAGATGATGCCTGAGGTGTAGAGAAGAAGTGTACTGGTACCAGTTTTTAAGAATAAGGGTGATGTGCAGAGCTGTAGTAACTACAGAGGGATAAAACTGATCAGCCACAGCATGAAGTTATGGGAAAGAGTAGTGGAAGCTAGGTTAAGAAGTGAGGTGACGATTAGTGAGCAGCAGCATGGCTTCATGCCGAGAAGGAGTACTACAGATGCGATGTTTGCTCTGAGGGTGTTGATGGAGAAGTACCGAGAAGGTAAGAAGGAGTTGCATTGTGTCTTCGTGGACTTAGAGAAAGCATATGACAGGGTACCTAGAGAGGAGCTGTGGTATTGTATGAGGAAGTCGGGTGTGCCAGAGAAGTATGTAAGAGTAGTACAGGATATGTACAAGGACAGTGTGACAGTGGTGAGGCTTGCGGTAGGAGTGACAGATGCTTTCAAGGTGGCAGTAGGATTACATCAAGGATCAGCTTTGAGTCCTTTCTTGTTTGCAATGGTAATGGACAGGTTGACAGATGAGATCAGACAGGAGTCACCGTGGACTATGATGTTTGCGGATGACATTGTGATCTGTAGTGAGAGTAGGGAGCAGGTTGAGGAGACCCTGGAGAGGTGGAGATGTGCTCTAGAGAGAAGAGGAATGAAGGTCAGTAGGACTAAGACAGAATACATGTGCATAAATGAGAGGGAGGACAGAGGAATGGTGAAGATGCAGGGAATAGAGTTGGTGAAGGTGGGTGAATTTAAATACTTAGGATCAACAGTCCAGAGTAATGGGGAGTGTGGAAAAGAGGTGAAGAAGAGAGTGCAGGTAGGGTGGAGTGGGTGGAGAAGTGTCAGGAGTGATTTGTGAAAGAAGGGTACCAGCAAGAGTGAAAGGGAAGGTCTATAAGATGGTAGTGAGACCAGCTATGCTTTATGGGTTGGAGACAGTGGCACTGACCAAAAGACCAGAGGCAGAGCTGGAGGTGGCAGAGTTAAAGATGTTAAAATTTGCATTGGGTGTGAAGAGGATGGACAGGATTAGAAATGAATATATTAGAGGGTCAGCCCAGGTTAGACGGTTTGGAGACACAGTCAGAGAGGCAAGATTGCGTTGGTTTGGACATGTGCAGAGGAGAGATTCGGGATATATCGGGAGAAGGATAGTAGGGATGGAGCTGCCAGGCAAGAGGAAGAGAGGAAGGCCTAAGAGGAGATTTATGGATGTGGTGAAGGAGGACATGCATGTGGTGGGGATGACGGAGAGAGATGCAGAGGACAGGAAGAAGTGGAAACAATTGATCCGCTGTAGCGACCCCTAACGGGAGCAGCCGAAAGAAGAAGAAGACAACAGCATGTCCGGCCCAAAGCTCTCAAACACATAGGGAACGCAGAGAGGGTCAACAACCCCCCCCCAACAGATAGACACAACTGTTTACAGTCATAGCAGCAGTGCATTATGGGAAGCAACCCCCCCCCAGGCAAGTACAATTCTATTCTAATTTCCTAAATAGCTCCTGCACATTCATCGGCAATGAAAACGTTGCTGACTGGACAACCAACAGAGTCGCAGGGGCCAGTCGCCAATCACATTATATTTGAATTTGTCTTAACACAGGGTGTCTTGTTGTAAAGCTTTTAATAATAGCATAAATGCAGATTTAAGGAAGTGTGAAACTGTGCTGCTTTCTACCTTGTCAATATGATTGAGTCATTTTTCTCTGCCACTCCTAAATTTTATTGATATACAAAATCAGTAACAGCAGTTAACAACAATACCGTGTTAAAATGTTTTTAAAAAAACTGCAAACAAGACACATTGGAGTAACCGGTGTTGCTTATTACTAAGAGGTTTGTGCGTGTGAACCACATTAAATTGTGCCGAAATCAATTTTTGATGCACTTTGTAGATTTTTTTTTTTTTTGCAGTTTTTTTGTGAAAAGTTGCAAATGATGTGAAAAGATGTAGATTTATAATTAGAGAATTTTTACTGTGATGAACTTTGAGCTGAGGATTGCCTGCTGTATCTGCAGGGTCCCAAGGGGGAAAATGTGGGCTCCATCACTCAGCCACTGCCCAGCAACTACCTGATCTTCAGAGCCACGTCTGAGTCCGACGGTCAGTGTGACTGGAGCGTATTTCTTTTTTTTGTGTGTGTGTGTGTGTGTGTGTGTGTGTGTGTGTTTGTTGCACACCCATTCTGGCCATAACCCCCCCCGGTCCTCCGTGGCCCCCAATTCCTGCTCGATTCAGGCCGCTGCTGGATGGATGCCCTGGAACTGGCCCTCAGCTGCTCCAGCCTCTACAAGATCGCTTCCAAGGGGGGGCGGGATGGTGACCTCAGCACCGCCTCTGAGTCATCCCACATCCTGCAGCTGCTGCAGTCCTCAACGCTGAGCGACCAGGAGCTCTTCCAGTGAGTCTGCTTTCCCCCCCTGCCACAAAGACACACCATAACCCCTGGGGGTGGGGTGGGATCGTGCTGGGACAACACACCATCCTTCACCCCAATTCTGGTGGCATTAGATGTAGACCTGTTGCTTACCTTTGAGTTACCTTGCTGATACTTATTGATAGTGGAAAAATTACCTTGCTGGGTAAATTAGTAAATGTGTGTAACTCTCTTAATATTGTTAACTACTTAGCAGAAATGTGTCAAGTAATGTGTCATGTAAAATAACGTAAAAATGAACACTTGCAGAGCAGTTAATATAGAAGCGTGTGCAGAATTAATATGGAAAATAATTTCTAATAAAAGATGACCAATAATCATTCCCTGCACTTCTTTTCGAACGTACTGAAATTTCAATTTTAAACTACAACGAATAATTCTTGTACTCAGGTGACCTGGGTTTGAACCCCAGTCTTGCTGTATAAACTTTGGTCGTGGTGCAAAATGCTGCATAAATACAGGCAAAGTGGCTTTGGAGAAAAGTGTTGGACAGCTCAGTAAATAATAATGATAAAGAACAAATTAATTTCTCAGGGTAATTTTTAAGCCTTCCGAAACCTGTTGGCAACTGCGGTTAGTTAAACTCACTACTGTATCTCTGTAGCTGGATGTGGTTGTAGTATTTCCACATAACATGTCAGCATCTCTTGTTTTCAGCTGCCTAATCAGGGTAAAAAAAAAAGCTTGGTTACTATAGTAATTCCTGGCCATGTTGTACTTGGATATAGCAGGAGGCAAATGGGAAGTGCTGAGATCACCTATAGGGTCTGAAGTGAAAGAATCTGTGTGTGTGTGTGTGTGTGTGTGTGTGTGTGTGTGTGTGTGTGTGTGCTGGCATGAACAGGGCTATTCAGCTCCTCCCTATCCAGCCAGTGTGTCAGGCCCCTGTGGGTTGGGGGGGGGGTGTCATGTGACATGTGGAAGAGCAGGAAGCAGCGTAGGGAATGCAAACCTTACACAACCTTGACAGTCATCGACAATCGAGCCCCGAGCGCGGAGGGGACGGCATGGGGAGGGGCAGCAAGAGGCAGAACGGCAGGTGACGTCTCTGTCGCCTGTGTGCTGCATCGACCGCCCGTGACCGCAGCGGCAGTGAGCTGAGGAAGTCGTCCAATAGGTTGTTTGTTTTAGAGAGGCGCCCAGGGTGTCGCTGTGCCCTGCGAGGTGAGTGAGCACAAGTGTACCGTCGCTACCTGTCTGCTGTCACAGACCCAACCGGGGACACTGGGGGGGTCACTGACATCACCGGGGGCAGAAGTGTAGGAAAAGGAACTGTGTGTGTACGTGTGTGTACGTGCATGCGTGCGTATGTTTTAACCTCGAATACAGAGATTTCTGAAAAGTAATTTGGATCCTGATTTCAACGTGTTTCTCTGTGTCACAGTGGCAGCAACAATGACATTTGGGGTTTTCAAGGGGAGGGTGGCACCAGTTGCCAGGGCAACAGCTTGTTTCATTCCTCCCCCCCAATATGCTCAGCCTACATGTAATGACCGCTGTGCTCTTTCGCCCCATTGCGTCCAAGGACGAGGCTGATCGCTGCCATCCTGGGACCTCTGTTGCGAAAAACTTTGTGTTTCAAAATATGACTGTAGCAATGCAAAAACATTCTTCAGAAAAAACAACATCTACAATAATAATAAAATCATAAAGACCCATGTTCACTTCCTCCTTTTGTTCTTGAATTAATCTGATTTTCCACTGTAAAGTATAGGTTTACTTTTATCTTTACTGTGCTTTATGTGAAAGTAAAGGCGATGTTATAAGTAAAGGGCCAGCAGGCGGTTTTGTGGTTAGCACCTTTATCTCACAGTTGAAGGACCTGGAGCTTTGAATCCCTTCACAAAGGTGTTTACCTTGAATTGATGTGGTAAAATTTGACAAGCGGTATTAATGGGTAAATAACTCCCAACCAGCCTAATGTACAAATCTAGCATTATAAATTGCTTTGGTCAAAGGTCAGCTCGGTAAAAGTGCACTGCTTTTGTGTGTACTGAGCAGTTGGTTGCACACCGCAGAGCTTTCCAAGCCGCGTGTCATGACGTTACCCACAGCACAGTGCAATGCACTGCTTTGTGAAGAAATGGCAAACTCTAAACCCTTTTGAGGGCTACCAAATTTATATAGGTAATGCACTAATGTACATAAATAACAATGAATAATATTGTACACATTTATGTAACTGCATGTGCATACTGTTTGTGTCAGATGCATCGGAGAGAACTGGCAACTAGATGAGAGATTTGTGAAGTTACTGACATCATGGGATCAGAAAAGCGAAGTAGTTTTGTGCTTCTTCTATGATTTATTTCCTTCACTTGTGCTGCTGTTTAATAGGTTGAACGAGTCCATGCTGGAAAACAATCACATGGAGAACGACGCCTGTTCCGACAAATCCGAGCGGGAAACTCACGAGGAATCCGACACCGGGGCCCACGAGAATGGTGGACGGCTGACGGAAGAGAGCGACATGGACCAGTCAGAGGACCTTTCCCCTGGTCTGCAGGCCACCGTCTACGCTGAACAGGGCCAGGAGGAGATGGGAGAGGTAGGGCAGATAAAAGCCTTTCGCTTCCGTGCAGTCAGCGCCATTGTCTACATTTATTTGTTTGGCACATGGGTTTTCACTGAGGCGACGCACAAGTGACACTAAACAAAGTGCCTTAGCAACAGAGGAAGAGCCTCAGACAGAGGATGATTAAAGCACAGGTACCACCTTATTTGCCTGAAGCTACCATGTTGCTGGGTCATGTCCCTCAAGTAGCTGCTGTGGAAGTGACATTCAAACACCAAATGGATAGATGATAGCAGATGGAGTCATCAATGTAGCTGTCAGGAGCTGAGGAATGGTCCTGAAAGAAATGGATTCGAGATCCTTTAATGCTGGAAGGGATTCAGCAGGACTGAGGAACAGGGGGAGTTCCTTCCTCCATATCGGGACAAAACTGAGACCTGGCTGACTTTTATTTTGGGTCCCTCATGAGTGCGACAACTTAGCAGCCAGAGGTAGAGGAGCAAAGGCCTCTTGCTGGGCTGTGGTTACCGATGGGGCTGTTGAATAAACAGTTTTGATGACAAACAATGTTCCTTTATGGTGTATAATTTGAACTGGGACTACAGAGTCCACGTTCATCACAACACAAATAAACCCGTTTCTACTGCACTGCCTTCAGCGGTACATGATGAAGACCGGAGTCACACTCCCTCCCATCCCTTGCAGGCAGGTGAGGCTTCCCAGGTGGAGACCGTGTCGGAGGAGAACAAGGGCCTCATATGGACCCTGCTGAAGCAGCTGCGACCGGGGATGGACCTGTCCAAAGTGGTGCTGCCCACCTTCATCCTGGAGCCACGATCTTTCCTGGATAAGCTCTCCGATTACTACTACCATGCAGACCTTCTCTCCCAGTAAGTTTAGACCACGTGGTGCCAGTTTGACTTCAGTATATTGACAGCAAATGTTGACCAGCTTGTCTACCCCCAGGGTGGTCACTGAGGAGAGTCCCTACTGCCGGATGAAGCAGGTTCTGCGATGGTACCTCTCGGGTTTTTACAAAAAGCCCAAGGTAAGATACCTCCTTCCTGTCACTGAATGACCTGGCTCACCTTTGGATTATGTGGCATGCTGGCCCCCTGTTTCAGGGACGACTCCCATCCACGGATCTGATCGTACATCTATATGTCTGTGCTCCACTGTAGGGCCTGAAGAAACCCTACAACCCCATTCTGGGGGAGACATTCCGGTGCTGCTGGCTCCACCCCCAGACGGACAGCTGTACCTTTTACATTGCTGAACAAGTGAGAAGCTTGAGGGTCTTTCATGTGCTTGGTGTAACTGTTCAGAGCTGTCTTAGTGAACACAGTGATGGAGTGACAAAGGAGGTCTCATCTGTAACCCTTGCCTGATTTAATTCACCTCCATTTGTTCAGTTTCTGCAGGTTTTGATGACTCATCATGTCTGGGGAATTTTACTAATAACTTTGCTAACAGCTTAACCCTTGACAAATCCTTAGTTTCTCTCAAGTTCTTTAAATGTGCATTCCATGGCTAAGGATCATTGTTGCATGTTCTTTTGTTTTATTTATATAGAAGCTAATGGTCCAGAACCTGGGAGTCAATGAAGGGCAAAGTTCCTAGAAGTACATTACAGGCTTGTCAAAAAAAAAAAAGGTTGACTGCAGCGGATGTCCTAGTGGGATAATAACTTCTGGGGAAGTTAACATATCGGTAACATCAGGGAACATCTGAAAGCGTTGAATAAAGATCGCGAACAAGGTCTCCGCGTCTCGGTCCTGTGTCTCAGAAAAACCGAGACTCAAGCGTTGAACACGTCATTGAACCCAGCCCAGAGGTACTCACAGCATTGCTTATGTCCTGCTTCCCTTCAGGTCTCACACCACCCACCGATCTCCGCCTTCTACGTGTGCAACAAGAAAGATGGCTTCTGCATAAACGGTAGCATCCTCGCCAAGTCCAAGTTTTATGGTTCGTATCTGCACTTCACGTATCTTCCGACCTGACCGAAAGTAGCAGAACAGCAGCTTATCTGCTTCCATCTCTGCAGGAAACTCGCTATCTGCCATTTTGGATGGAAAGGCCAGGCTACTCCTGCTAGCCCGCAGTGAGGAGTATGTCATCACCATGCCCTACGCCCACTGTAAAGGTGCCCTGCGGTTTGGTTCCTCCAGTCTTTTTCACACTTGGTGGCTTAGCTGTAAGCAGCAGTGATTGTGAAAAGCTGTGGAACTTCCCTCAGTAGAGCTGCTTTTGTCACCACTGTAAATATGGGGGATTAAATTAACCCCTCCCATTAACTGTGTTTACTCTGCACTTGTAGGGATTTTGTACGGCACAATGACCCTGGAACTTGGAGGGAAAATCACCATCGATTGTGAAAAAACAAACTTTGTAACAGAGCTAGAATTTAAATTGAAGGTATGGCCTGTTTTTGGGGGTGATGTTTAAAGTTTTTTGAACTGGACCTGGTGAGATCTCTCTGTTCGGTGTCATGAGGTCCCTGATGCTCTGTTCAACAGCCTTTCCTTGGTAGCTCCTGCAGTGTGAACCAAATTTCAGGGAAGATACGTATGGGGGATGAAGTTCTCGCCACCATTGAAGGACACTGGGTAAACTGGCTCTTGTTGAACCCTTTGGGCTCATACAGGCAACATTCTGTCAGTGTGCTCCCCTTTTAGTTCTTGACAACCAAGTTGCCTGTGTGTTTACAGGATGCCGAGGTCTTTCTACATGAGAAGAAGACCGGCCACCAGGAGACCCTGTGGAACCCCAGCCTCACGGTGCGGCAGCGCAGACTGAAACGACAAGTGGTGCAGCTGGAGCAGCAAGGAGAGTTTGAGTCGGAGAGGTAAGACTCAGGTGAAGTCCTAAAGGTGTATCTGTGGTTGAGTCTGAGTCTGGCTCCAGGTGAGGTTGAGTCTGATTGCGAGATGTATAACGTGAGTTAAGCCAGTTAAGGTTAAGCCATGGAGGAATGGCTCTGGTTGAAATTGAATCCAGAGGTATGACATTGTCTGATTCCAAGAAGTACTACTCTGGTTGAGGTGTCTCCTCATGAGTTTCAGTCTGAGCGGTATGACACGAGTTAGGATTTGAGTCCAAGCTGTCTGGTTTTGGTTGAGGCTGAGTCAGAGAGGTAGGCTGAGGTCCGCTTCTGGAATTGTGTCACCACTTTAATCTGAAGCGAAGAAGCTCCAATTGAATTTGAGTCCCAAGAGCTTTGACTGTGGTAGAGCTTGAGTTTGAGTCTGAGAGATACAGACTGCATGGCTACATTTCACTGCAGCTGCTGTGGACCTGTACTGAAGGCTCAAGCCACCATTTCTCTGCCGTGTGTCTGGAAGCTATGGATACTGTATGCTGATTTCAGGCTGTGGACGCATGTGACCAGTGCCATCCTAGCCCATGACCAGGAAAAAGCCACGCAGGAGAAGTTCATCCTGGAGGAGGCCCAGCGGCGGGAAGCCCGAGAACGTGGCAACAAGCCTTGGGTTCCCCGGCTGTTCAGCTTGAATCCTGTGTCCAACGAGTGGCACTACAAATACACAGAGTACGTGTCCATAAGGGGGTGTTGGGGAGTGAAATTCACCATGATGCTGAAACAAACGGTGGGAACTAAGCCGAAATTGTAAGGAGCATTTCATCACATGGTTGTCAAACTGGCTTGAGTTCCTGTGTTGACTGGGTCACGACTTCTCTTTGCCAGCACCAAGCCCTGGGACCCCAGCAAGTGTCTGGCCCAATTTGAGAAGGATGGGATCATTCAGACCAAGGAACGACCAAAGCGCCGGCACAGTGAGCTGTCCTACAGCCAGAAGTGGGCAGTTCAGCAAAAGGTGGGAATTCTGGCATTCCTGAGCAAAGTTCTCTGGAACCCCCACACATGACACTTCAGAGGAACAAACAGCCCTGTTGTCACACAGAGCACGGAGATACGTGGTCTCTGTTAGTGTCGGCCGGTCGAGGGTCTAAAGAGAAAACTTGGTGCTCGGTAGATGGCAGAAAACAGCAGAAAGCATGAAACACATACGTACATCTGTCTGCAGTTCCATCACCGTCCTGTAGGAGGCACACCACCTAATTCAGTATCAAGTCCATTTACTTAGGATGATTCTTCAGGTCACTGGAAGCTTCAAGAAAAGTTCCATAAGTGAATTCGGTGTGTGTCTGTGCGTGTTTTACAGGCAAAGGTTCAGGGCAAACACAGGAAGTCCAGCAGCCAGCCGTCTAGCTGCAGCCAGAACACGGAGAGCAGCAGCTCCACACCTGAGCCCATGCAGGAATCCTCCGACAACGAAGGTGTGCTGGCTGTCTCGGGTCAAAGGGTGAAAAATAAAGGGTCACCTTTTTGCCTTTTGAGAATTTGGGAGTTTTGATTGTGTGCCTGACAGCTCCATCCTGTTTCCATGCCAACATCAGGATTCATGCCCCAGTGTGCGAGGTGCACCAAAGAGATGAAGGACCTGGCCAAGATAGAGTCCTCCGTTGCGTCCATAGAGAGGACGCAGCAGGATATACAGAGGTGGGGGCTCTTTGTTTGGCCTCATTTGAGTCCTGCATGTTGGGGCTCTGCTGTGGGGGTGTTTTGATGCCGCTGACATCCCCTCCACCCCACAGGAACCTGCGTGCCCTCGGTCAGCATCTGCTCCAGCAGAGGCACTCGCAGGAGAACACAGTACTCGGTGGGCGCCACTTCTTCATCCTCTGCATCCTGCTGCTGCTCCAGCTCCTCATCAACTACATGTCCACGTGAGCAGGTCCCTGGGGGGTGGAGCGGGCAGCGCGGGCACCAGGCACTTTGAAGAGAGAGAGAGAGCGCGAGACACACAAACGGAGCAGAGGACGCGGATGAACCGGAACCAATGAAAGAGAAGGACCAGAGGAACAAAGCAAATAATTTTTGCACATCGCACAAACATTTTGAAGCTATCAGTGGATGTGCACTTTTGTACTCCTTGCAATACTAAACATTTTTAGTCTGAGTGTGTCGAAGCCACCAGACTGGAGCACTTTCTCTCCCCCCCCCCCACCTCCACACACCTACAACTTTGGGCCTTAATGCTAACGCCAAAAAAAGCACTGTCAGCAATGGGAGAACAAAAAGACGCAAAACAAAGTAAAACACCAACTTCGCTAGTGCAATTCTTGTGTGTGTGTGTGTGTGTGTGTGTGTAATTGTACGTTAATAAAAATGAGCTGTTGTCTTTTAATAATGCCGACTTACCAAAACAGTATTTATAATCCTTAAAGAAAAGAGTACATGTTTACAGCCTTTTAAGTGTGTGTGTGTGTGTGTGTGTGTGTGTACAGCGCATGTGGTTCCTCCCCTTGGGGAATAAATAAGGACATGCTGTAGTTTAAGGGCAGGGAGTCCTGTGGCCAATCAGACTAAAAAGCGGTTAAGGGAATTTGCGTTGTGGTGTCGGGGGTGTACTGGGCCAGCAGAGTCATAGATGCGACGTGGGCGCTGGTGTGTACAGGAGTGATCGCATGCCCCCCCCACCCACATCCCCTCCCCGGTCCCTCACCTGCTGTAGTTTTGTAGTTTACACGAAATCAGCACAGCCGTATCCATCATCACCTGTCAGAACCTTTGAATACAGGTAAATGGTGGAAGATGTATGTGTATATTGTCATTAGTATACTGTACATACGCAGCGAGCGGTCACTTTATTAGGTACACCTGTTCGGTAGGATCCTCTTTTGACTTCGGAACAGCAGGGATGCTGCGGCGAGGTGGCAGGGTTCTCTGTCCACGGTGGCGTCAGCTTGGCTGTTTCTGTGCATTTTTTTGATCCCACGTTCAATCGGTTCAGGTCACATTGCTCCTCATGACAGTGGTGCTCTGTTGGCTTGAAAGGTGGGACAGTTTAGGCTACCATAGTAAAGTAAGGTCGGTGTCCTTTGTTTGCGGGTGTAGTGTGTAAAAAATACCATCAGATCAGCCAAAATCCAGAAACTGGAGCAACTGGCACCGATGATCAGGTCACGTTCAAAGCCATTTTGACGCCACATCTTGTCCACTCTGATGTCCGTTCAGACAGTAACTGGATGCATGGACCTTGTCTGTACTGAGTCTCAGCCATGTGTAGCACCACGGTGCAGGGTGAGCTGTCTATGAACAGCCTTGTGTATCTAATAAAGTGGCCGTGGAACGTATATGGACATATTTGTTAAATTCACTGCATTTCAGTTTGTTTTTGAAATGAGTGTGACGGCCAGGGTTTGTCACGAAATGTCCAAAATGCATGCTTGTTATGAAAAAAGTGATAAATTGATTTTTTTTTTTTCAGGATTCGGCTCGGATCAGATCAGTAAGAATTTTAGTGAAATGAGTGTATTGGGGGGGAAACCCCAACTGAGGCCTGGATCTCAGCGGGTTGTGCCACTTAGTGGCTCGGCCCTTCAGACTGCCATCGGGTCACTGCGCCATCCTGCTTGTCCGGGACACCTGAAGGACAAAACCGACACAATGGATGCTCCTCACCGAACTCCTCATCTTTTATACTCGCATCACAGCTTGTTGTTCTAGAGGGGAAAACATTTTTTTTTGTGTGTGTGTGTGCTCAATTATTGTACAGAACAAAATTTAAATTTTACACGACTTTTAGTACCTTTTATCGTGAGCCTCCTGGGCTTCTTTCTTTCCATTTGCTTTTGTCATACCGCCATTATACGACCGTTTGTACTGGAAAATAAAAGCTGTCTTGTGATTGAGGATGCAAC
Source organism: Heterotis niloticus (assembly GCA_018136845.1). NCBI lineage: Eukaryota > Metazoa > Chordata > Actinopteri > Osteoglossiformes > Osteoglossidae > Heterotis > Heterotis niloticus. Next base: position 6,862 of record JADBHE010000070.1, on the reverse strand, counting down.
TTCTGTTTGAAATTTGTACACGTAAGGGATTTTGGATTGGCAGGCATTTTGCTTTAGTGGGCACGGTGCCCTCGGTCCCGCTTTGGTCGTTGATTCCAAAAGCACGCAAGCTCAGATAAATGAGCATCTCATGAGTGAATAACTCCCTTCGCTCCTGCGTTGATGATATCTGTTAAGTGGGTGCATCTATCTGTCCCCATGACTTGCGGCTTTCGGTCGGCAGGTGAAACCTGTCTGCTGCTGCACTTTCCAGAGGCACAGAGGCTGCCGTACGTCGCTGGCAGCCCTCGTGTAGCTCCTTCAAACTTCTGGTTTATGGCTTCTTCAAGTTGGGCGTGATGATGGTCCCTCGGACGTTACCCCTCCCTCACCGGCAACTACACTACAGGTGCAAATAAATGGCCAACTTCACACTTTTGAGGAGTAGAGCATGTACATAAATGAGTGTTGTACATAAATAATGATGTGTGATACTTTACACCTTCACACATCAATGTAAGTAAGTACATTGTACTTAAAAACGTGTATTTTCCATTTACTACTACGCTGCAGTCCCCTCATTCTACTGTAGTCCTCAAGGTTGAAGTTTCTCCTGGCCACCAGGGGGCGTCCTCTGCTCAGCTGTGCTGTCTCTTCTGTAGCTAGAAGGTGCTTGAAGCCTCAGGTAGCTGGTATGCAGGTGTCTTTGGGGGGGATTTCACACTGCCGTATGTTGGACTTTGAAGTAAAGTTTTACCTCGATTGTTACCCTCATGCTGACATTTTTTCAAGCCTCCAAGCTTTTTCAACTGGATGAAGGAATTAAAACAGTTGGCATAAAATGTAAATTTGAACCACAGCGCTTTGACAAGCTGTGAAAACACCGAAAAGGAAGTGTTAAGGAATCCAGGCGCTTGAGTTTACTTTAGTTTCTGATCTGCTGCACTGAAGAGCGGGGTGTGAGCCATGTCCGCATTGGGTTCTGACTTCTGACCGCCGAGTTCTGGGTCTCAAACCCACGTCTGGAATGATTTAGATAAGTGACGCTGGCTGTTCTGTGGGGTCTGGTGGGCATTGGGTAACATTCTACTGTAAGACAACCGGCATGGAGCCAACCTAGGCACCTTGGGATAGCTTGGGACTTGAGGGGGGATTCCTGATATCCGATCTTTAGTGCCTGTGAGTGGGGGCCACGATCCGGATCCAGCCAGGAAGGAGCCGGCTGGATGTCTAAATAAGGTCCGGCGTGAGGAGCAGCTTCAACAGAATGACGCCATCCGCAGGCTGTTTGTGTGTAAAAGCATGTTTTTCTTACAGTGACGTTTGTCCTCACTTTTGTGTACGCACACACGCACACATGTGTTGTTTTTGGTAGGAACAGTCAGTGGGCAGCCTGTGACATCACAGCTTTCAACTGAAATGCTGTAAATGTGAAGCAAGGAGCTGCAGGATGCTGCTGGATTTGGAATGGGTTTCCTCAGCACTGTTCTGGTGAATATCCTGACCCTGACCCAACCATTTATTGCCAAAAAATGCGAAAACAGTGACAGGTGGGCACCTACTGGATTGCCAGCTCACCACCTTCTTCCCAAAATTATGGGCAGAAGCCTTCACCTTCACCGCATCCCCACCCCACCAAACACAAGACCGCTGGGCTGCAGAGGGAGTACTTCTGGAAAGTTCTGTGCCCAGGTTATACCAGGGTAGAAGAGCACAAACTGACCTCCGACTTCTCAGGTATCGAAACAGTGAGCCAGGCTTCGTGACTCCCAACACCTGAGAATCTCATGTACCTCGTTGTCTGGGTTTTCTAGAAAATGTCTTGAAAAGTCCTGTCCTCTTTTTCACAGAATTATGTGGAAAGCCAGGAATCTGGAAAGTTCTGTCCTCAGGCATACAGTTGAAAAAATAACAGAACAGTCGCCACTTTCGATGCAGCAGATTTTGCATCAGATGATTCCCTTAGCTGATACTTTTCTTCAAAATGGCTTTGAGGGTTAAGCTACTTGCAGTGATTTACTCAGGTAAACACCTGGCTACTTTGTACCGCACCCACCCTGATCAAAGACACCACAGCAGGAGGGATCCAAACCCAGGTTTCCAGGTGTGAAGGGCCGCTCTAACCAGCACGCTACCTGCAGCCACAGCCGCCCGGGATGAGTGTCCCTGACACCTGGAACACCAGGTGGGCGTCACCTGCCGTCACAATGACTGGTCACACAGCACAGCCCCCGAGGGCCGGAACCAACAACCTCGATGCAACACGGGCAGCGAGACAGCACCCACGTTAGCCATTCGTGTGTCAAGCGTGACCTCTGGCAGCTGCCGTGCCGAGCCGGCACCTCCCCACCTGGGAGAACACAAACCTGCCGTAGCGCCTTTGTGTTCGGGGACGGATTCAGGATCGGGGTGTGGCAGCAGCAGACGCTCTTTCTTTTGGGATCAGTCAGGATCAGTCAAAAGCGTCCAGCTCACCGGAACATGCCGGAAGGTACAAGAGGTTGCCAAGGGTCAAGGCTCACTGAGTCAACCTTCAACAAAAGACCCACAAAGTAAAACCGCAGCATTTCCTGGATGTTTGTCCAAAGTGGCCTTGGCGGTGGCTAAAGGGAAATGAGCTCCATCCTCCGGTTATCGTAATCACACATTCATTTGGCTCACATCGGTCTGCAAAGCAATGGTGTTAAGTTAAAGTTCAGCTCCTTACACTTCATTTACCCGCTTATACAGCGGGGTCATTTTTACTGCACCAGTCCAGGGTAAAGTCCTCAACCAAGGGGCCAACAGCAGGAGGTTGGATCTCTAACCCCTGCACCCCCAGCTGCTCCTTAAATGGTTAATGTTTCAGAGCAGAATTCAGTGCTCAGTTCTGCCTTCATTTGCACTCATTTATACATTCATTTGTCACAAACCCCCCCTCCACAATGACTTACAGTCATACCCCACTTACAGCGATTTACCTCTTTATTACCCTGTCAGTTCAGTGTCCTGCAGCAGCAGCAGAAGAGCTTCAAAGCTGAGTTCTTTAAGCTGAAGGTGGCAGCACTAACCACTACTCCACCTGCTGGCCTTTGGCGGTAAAGCTGTAACTGTACCTGGGGGGGGCGCAGCTGGGACAGAACAGTCGTGTGACACTATGGTGCAGGCAGGTGTGTGTCTGTGTGTGTGGGTGTGTGTGTAGTGGGGATCTGCCCCAACTCGAAAGGCAATGTAATCAGGAGTGCCTGTTGCTTCTTGCTTTTTCACCCTGCCTTTCCTGGGGCGCTGAAGATGAGCGCATCTGCCACCTCCACCACCACCGAAACCCCCCCTTGCCCCCCATGATGGCTTTCGCTCCTCTCTTGCTTTAAATCCGACAGGGTTTGGATGCATGAAGGTGGACGTGGACCGGAGCGCTGAACAAGGCCACGCTCAGATACACGGTAAGGTTCGTATGTCGCACAAAGGTAAGGTCTGAGGTGTGACAACTGTTGCCATGGATACCATCATTGCACCTAAATGAAGAATTTCAGTCAAAAGTTGACTTTTACACCTTTTCGTTAGTTTGTCATTTTTCTCTGCCACGACTTACACTGTATACTCATGTATACAGGAGGGTAATTCAGTACGCCGACCTGGGGTAAAAGGCTGGGGAATTCAACCCTGTGTGTGTGTGTGTGCAACACCTGAATCATCAGTTGACTTACAGTTGATGACTCCTGCTGACAGTGTGTGTGTGTGTGTGTCTCCTCACACCGGCTCCTGTTCTAATTTTACTTGATTTTACCCCACCCCTGCCCCATCTTGCCCGCCGGTCACGCATCCCAGCATGCCCTTGGTTTCGGTCTTCCTCCCACGGAGGGACCCGTCTCAATCTGCACGGCTCACCGATTGTTGGCCGACCGCGGCGGCTGCTTTTTGTCTTTAAAAAACTTTCCATATGGCCTCCTCTCCTCCCGCTTTACAGTTGCCGCTGGCAACAGCTGCTACGGCGCTCCATGAGCACTGCGGTAATTACCGGGGTATGGGAGCACAGCTGACGCCCTGGACTGTGTGTGTCTGTGTGTGTGTTATTGCTGTCTGGTTGAGTGGGTGGGGTTGCTCGAAGTTAGAGCGCCACAAGTGGGCGGACAGCAGGGCCCCGGGGCTCAGATCCGGCCTCGACTCTCGATCCCCTCCCAGCTTTCAGCTCTGACTGCATCTCTCCACCGCAGGGTCTGCTGGGGCAAGCACTCCGAATTGGTTGCCATGGCAGCCAGGCCACCCAGGAGGACCTCCATCTGCAGAGAAGATGCTCACGATTGTGTTCAGAGGCACGGGGTGAATACAGGAGCAGCTCATCGCACGAGGATCAGTGTTATGCCCGTGTTCTTGGTTCAAAACCCGTGCGTTTATAAGGCCGGGCCGGGCCTCCCCCGCGGTGGCTCACTGAGGAGCTGATTCTGGTTCCCCTGGCTGATATGCTCTGAAGACGCCTTCAAAGGCCAGCAGGTGGCGCAGTGGTTAGAACTGCTGCCTTCTCTCAAAGAACCTGCATTCAAATCCCATCTCTTGCTGTCATACCCTTGGTCAACTTTCTTACCCTGACCTGACACAGTAAAATTACCCTGCTGTATAAATGGGTAAATCAGGGTAAACAGCACAGTCTGTTGTTTTAATGAATAGCGTTCCACAAATGATTAAAATAATGCACAGGGACGGGGCTGAGAGACACTGGATATCCCATGAATCCCTCTGGTCCCAGGTACAAGGAGGTTACAGATCCGGAGCTGCATTTGTTCATACGAGTTTCCTCATCTTCTCATCTTCTGCTCATTGATCTGCAGGCAGCACTTCCGCTGCCCTGAGGGACTTCCATAATAGCTTAAAGAGCCCTTTGTTCCAAGTAACCTTTGCCCCCTGTAATGCTGGTGACTCCACTGTTCTGACCCCCCCTCGTGCCAAGAAGTCATTTCCACCATTTGAGGCTTTGAGGGATGCACAGCGGAGGTGGGAGGACGCAGGGTCTGGACCTCATGCCCTTTTGGTTCCTCTTGATGTCAGAGACTCACAGCAATAAAATCAAAGCGCAGCTCCCAATACAGACGAGGAAAGAACGACGGAAAGAGAAACATAGCTGGACGTTTAAACGTCGCTTTCCGGAAAGTTCTGTGAGGATTTTTATATTTAAATTTACATTTCAGTTTGTTCTACTGTGTTTGGGCCTGAGAAGCAGTGGTCTGCTGAAGTGGACCCCCTGTAAGTATTGAGGTTGAGAACCACTCTGCCATGAGGTCCCAGGTCCAAACATACACATACTCGGCAGTCCAGTGTGTCGGAGGGGAGGGGCTCGGAGGTCCTGGCTCAGTTCAGCAGGCCCACTCAGTTTGCCCCGACCTAGCATTCCACAGGGCTGCTGCAGACTGGGTTTGAAGGCGGTTCGAGTGACTCATTTGTTAGGCATGCCCCCCCCCACCACCCCGATCCTGGTTCTCGACCCGCAGCCCCCGCAGCCAAGAACGACATTCTGTACCTCCCCACCTCTCCTCCTTCAGCTCTGGTCACAGCGAGTTCTTTGCCGATGAAAGACTGCTGTGTGTGCCTGAGCCTTCCACGCGCGCCCGTGTGTGTGTGTGTAATTTCAGGAAGAAGAAGGGACCCTGTGGTGTTTACTGTGTGTAACCCATGTTATTACTATGTTTCTTACTACATTTACCACAAGCTGAGCTGACTGCACTTTCTAAAGTGCTGTTTGTGGATAATGGCTAGAAACAGTGGGTTGTTGGTTCTGAACTCCAGCAGAAACGTTCCTCCGCGATGTCCACACAGCTGCTGTCCTACACATTTGAGCCCCTGGTGTGACGCTACGGGTTTTGTTTGCCGGGGCTCTGCAAGGCGCCGCCGGACCTCCGAGATGCGGACAATTTCATCTTTATGTCCGATTCCTCTCGCTGCTGTCGGTTCGGCCCATGGAGTCGAGCGTCACTCGCACCCCCAGCAAGGATGAGGGCAGCCATTGTGGTGACAGTGACCTTTCGGGGAAGAACGCAGAGGATGGTGGCGCATTTTTACCGTTAATTTTAGCTCTTTTGCAAAACAAAGGAACCCTTTTTTCCTTCGTAATGCAGTGAAGCATCTTTCTGCCTCAGTTTGGATTTGGGAATGAGGAACACACACACACACACACACACACACACACACAAGTAATCGTCCCCTGTACCTTTATCCCATTTTACTGCTTTATTATCTGCAGCTTCTGGTATGCGAACACCTGTACCCTGGACACAAAACCTCACCGCAGTCGCTGCTCCTCCAAGGCACACGGAATTATGGAAGAAAAAAATGAATGAAAGCTGACAAACCGCAGGCCGGGCAGCACCGTAAATACTAAGCTGAGCGAAGGCCATGTGCAGCCCCGCTGGGGGTTGGCGCCAGCAGGCCTTCCCCTGGGTTTCACCAAAAATGGGCGCAAGCGAAGCCGGATGTCCAGCAGAAGCGTTTGCTGGTCCATTTCCGAAACACCGAGGAGGATAAAAAACGCCGCACGTGGCTGTTATTCGAGGAATCGCCAGCGCTCCCTCACCTGTCCACACCTGCAAAATCCCTCTCTGTCACTTTCAGGTTTTGTCTCGTTTCCCAGCATCTTTTGCTGCGTCCACGATCCTTTAAACTAAGAGCAATGTGGATGGGGTCTTGTGAAGGAAACACCTTTGGTAATTCTGCAAAATGCAAAGAAAAAGGTGAGGAAAATTTTTTTTGGTTATAAAGAAAATGAACAACATTTTGCTTTGAGATTTCAGGACGAAGGTGTTTGCTATCTTTCACGTGGGTGGGATATTTACACACCGACTCTTCCACTTTATTTTTCTAGCGGTGCACTAAGAGGGGGCCGAGCAGATTGTTTGCAAGGACTTTTGTGGGGACT